>PVLA01005098.1:133771-156387 GCA_004027455.1 Hydrochoerus hydrochaeris | reverse complement strand
AACTCACAACCTCACACTTGCCAGGCAGGTACTTAAGCCACTGAGCTAAATCCCCAGCCCCAACCCTAATATTTTAATTAAAATTTTTTCCTTTGCCTAAGATGTATTTCTGCCCTCTAGTTAGTCAGCCTAGCTCAGCCAATTCCTACTTTCTCCTATGATAGCTTTCCTCTTTTATCTATAGGCAGAATTACTGTCCTTTTTGGATAGCTTTATGTTTCATATATTTTTCAAAATAGAACTTATGGTAGAATTAGAATTATGTCTATTTCTCAATTAGAGTAGAATACTTGCATGATCAGTGGCATGTTATATTCATTTTGTTATCCTTTACAAAACCAAGGCCTTTGTGTTAAAGATTTGGTTCTCAGAATGTGGTGTTACTGGGAAATGGTGGAATCTTTAAGAGATAGAGTCTAATATTAGGGGTGTGCCCTGGAAGGGGATTTGAGGTTCTGTCTTTTCCTGTCTTTTGGTATCTGGATATAAGGTAAGGGTTTCCTCTACCATGTACTCTCACCATAATATATTGCCTTGCCAGAAGTTCAAATGCAACTTGTCTACCAGCCATGGACTGAAACTCCAAAACTATAAGCAAAATGAAGATTCCTTCTTTTTATTATCCCAGGTATTTTGTTATATGAATAACTCACCAACATAAATATCAACACATACAATTTTAAATTGTGTGTTTTAAAATTAAATTCAACTGATTTAGGACTTGTTCTCCTGTGCTAGTTTAAAATTTTTTTCTAGTCCAAGAATTATGTACTTTGTAACATTTTGTTTTTGGACTACAAACTGAAAAAAAATGTAATGACAAAAAACACTGCTACAAATCCATTGTTTTCAAGTAGTTTTCTGTTTTACTTATAATTAAAGCATCCACAGACATAAGAAAACAAATATTTATAAGTTAGTAAACATGTTACAATGTTTGGTGCATTTGTGTATTTACAAATCCATGGACAGACTTAGTAGCTTGCATACTGCAAACATTTTCCTAGGAAACAGACCTATGGAAGATTTTTTGATTGAGCAAAATTGAACCATATAAAGTGTGATAAATTCTTTTTCTTCTTTTTTTAAAATGCAGTATTGGGGATTAAACTAGGACATTCTGCATGTTAGACAGGTACTCTATCCTTCAGGTACAACTCCAACTCCTTGTAAAATCTTTCTTTCTTTCTTTCTCTCTTTCTTTCTTCTTTCTTTTTTTTGTACCAGGGATCAAACTCACACTTGCCAGGCAGACACTTGTGACACTGAGCTAGACCCCCATAAATTCTTAATTTTGAAATGAATTCTCATTAAATTTTCCAAGATGACCTCAAATTTGCAATGTTCCTGTCTTAACCTTCTGAGTAGCTAGGATTACAGACATGTTCTATTCTACCTGGGTGATAAATTCTTTTTCAAAATACTCTGCCTTGACTTCATTCATTCATTTTATTTAGTATCCAGTGTGTGCTATGCATCATTTTAAATGTTAGAGATATGGGAATGTACAGTTATTGCTCTCAAAGAGCTCACATTTTGTGAGGGAATAACTAAATAAATGTTAGTGTGAATTATTTTATAAGACTATGATAGTGTGGAGGGAAAGAAAATGGTGTTGTTGGAATTAGCCTTTTATTTAGGGTGCTCATAGAAGGCATCATTGTGAAGGTGCAAGAATCCTAAAAGAAATGAAAGAAGACCTGGATGTTTTTTGGAAATAGCATGCCAGCAGAGGTAACAAAGTTAAAAGTCCTGAGGAGGTGCCATCTTTTGCATATTCAAGAAATATGAATATTCCTTGCATAGTCAAGCAATAACAGGACGGGAAGCAAGACTGAGAGAGAGAGTAAGTGAGGAACAAGTTGTTAATAGGAAAAGTTCAGAGAAGTAGCAAGAACGAGATAATAGTGACTAAGCCTTCCTAGTCATTTAGGAGACTTTGGTCTTGAAATAAGACAGGAATCCATGAAGAACTTTTTCCAGGAAAGAAATGTAGCCCAGCTTATTTGAACATACTGTCTGCTGCTATGTTAGGAAATAGATTAGATGCAGAGAGACTATTTTAATTATTCAATAGAGAAATGGTGGCAAGTAGTTTGACCAAAATGGTATCAGTAGAGGTGAGATATCATTGAATTCTGGATATGTTATGTAAGCTGACCCAACAGGGTTTGTGGACAGATTTGATGGAATGTATTAGAGGAAGAAATAGTCAAGGATGAGCCTGAGGCTTTCACCTAGAGCAATGGGAGTAATACAGCTATTGTTTACTGGAGTTTAGAAGGTTTTTGGAGAAGAAGTTTGAGGATGGAACAATAAGGAATTTGGTTTCAGACATATTAAATTTGAGATGATTAGGAGTCAAGGGGTGATGTGTATAGATACATGCCAACCTCTGCAATGAAGATAAAAGCAATCAGACGCATTTTAGAGCTGGCTAACATCAGCTCATTAGAGCTGATTGTTAAGTTTTCAGGAGTTCTGTGAATTAGTTATCAAAAATTAACAGACTGTTAGTAAAATTTAAGCTATGCAAATACAAGTTAAGTAAATTATACTAAAATTAAGATAATATTTTAAAATCTACTTTCTAATTATTTTACATTTTACATTGTCTGTGATGATGAAGTTGTGTTTTATTACCTCTTCAAGGCATGTACTATAGAATGGTGCACACTTTTTCCCTCCAACTTTTCTTTCTCTTATATCACATTGGTAGTGAGAAATTTATTTACCAGGATAATCAGAAGATGTTACAAATCAGGGCTTTTTCTCCCGAGAAAACTGAGACCTAATTGTTAGACATCAGTATGCAATTGAAAAATCCTCAGTGGGATAAAACTGTCTCTGCCGTTATATAGCTTTGTAGAAAGACAATAATAATAAATATTTTAAAAATTTCCCTGCTATGTAAGTAAAAACAAATAAAAAAGTGAGGAAAAAGACAAAAATACAAAACAAGTGAAAAGTTGATTGTTAACAAGCACAGAGCACCTAATGCAGCAAAGGTTCCTGGCATCACTCTTAATTAATTGCTCAGCGTGTCACATTGAACAGATGTACAGAGCATTTTATTACATGCCTTATAAGAAACCAAGTTGACAACATAATAAGAATTTTATGACATTACCAACCTTAATGCATTTTAATATTTGTGTGTTTTCTGGGCTATATCAATAGTAGTAACAGTATGTACCAAATGTTAGCTTGTGGCATAAATACATTTAAAAGAACAAAATTCATCCTGAACTGGTAGAAGTGTTCATTATGGTTGTCTATTTAGGCTTATATCTTGATTTTGAAATTTTTAATTGGCAAATTACATAGATAGATAGATTTCTGAATGATATGTTTAATTTTTTATTGTCAGTAGCTCTTATTTTCAGTTAGGTATTTTCAAATGTAGTTTAGGTCATCATGTCTTGTTTTTACCTTATTCTGTCTTTCTGTTTCCTTCTATTTTGGTGATCTATCAAATTTATATTATTTCCTGTTTCCAGATCTCATTTTATTTTGTTGTCTTATTTTCATTTTTGACTGACATTTCCTTCTCCTTCATTTTTACTCAATCATTCCAGATTGTTTGTTTTTGGTTTTATAGTGTCTTTTTTTCTTTCCTGTTTCAATCACTTAAGAGTTTCATGTTTATGATTGGAAATGGTCTTGTGTATTTTCTGTGTAACTGTTTGTAGACTATCTCATTCTCCTTATTCTACCTCATGAATGTGAATGTGAAAAATCATCTGTTCCTTTTCTTAAATTCATATAGCATCACCTGTTGGTACTTTCCTCTGCTATTATATATAGTTCGTTTTTTATGAGAATAAAACCAAACAAAATAAAAAAGAAGAAAGCTGATCAGAAGAAACCAGTGTGCCACAGGACCTCAAAACAAGAAAACAAAACAAAACAGAACAAAGCATATCAGAACAGAACAATGCAAGCAACACAGGACTTCAAAACAAGACAACAGGAAATCAAGTGTCTATAATAATGTCTTTTGTTTTCTTTGAAATAGTTGTTCATACCTTCACACACAATAAAAATCAAGCAGAACAAATAGTATAAAACCAATCAAAACAAAAGAATGAAAGTATTACATATTTTTTGTTCCTTTTAAGTTTCATAATGACAGTAGTATTTGAATACTAGTCCCTATTCAAGTTAAGGGGTATTTTTTTTTCTTTAAAAAGAAGTGCTTATATTTGGTGGTTTTAAGAACAATATTAATAACTCTCAGTCCAGGATAGGAAAAGGGAAGAGTTCTTCCACCCTAAACTTATATAATTTTTGTCTCTTTTAAATACAATTACGATTTCTTGTAAGTTTTGACTAAGAAGTTAAATAAGTTTTATATGATGCATAGCTTTTATTTATTTATTATTTTTTGGTACCAAGAATTGAACTCAGAACCTTGCACTTGACAGGTAAGTGCTTATGCTGCAGAGATATATCCATAAGGGTTATGTTTTGCTTTTGTTTTAAGATGTAACCTATAAACCTAAGGCTCTAGTACTCATAAATCATATTTAATTATGCTCACTATAAGAAATTGTTGTGTTAAAATCTTTGCTATATAAAGCTATGTTTATTCATCAAAAGTAGTAAACGTTTGCTTTAGCAATTTGAATTTACTGATCTCTTTTATAACATATAAAACAGTACCTTCACTAGTACAATTGTTGTACATGTTTTCAATCTGTATATAGGATAATTAACTTTGTAAGTTAAATAAATGTTACAAGATAAATAAATAAATCTAATGCTGAAAAAATAAGACTGGGATGGAGAGAAGTTCAGATAATTAAACACCCCTTCACTGTTTCTTTTCTATCTCATTATCTAGTTTCCCAAAACTTGAGTGATAATCCTTTGTCCTCCAGTCTTGTTTCTACTTGTTTGCCTACCTTTGTTTCATACACTGTCCTTTCTAAATCTGCCCCTCCATGGGTTAAAATCAATCTGCCAAGGGGAAACACTTTGCAACCAAACTCCAAATTTATGATTGATTCTGTTATATAACTATAGACTTTGCTCCTATGGTTCAAAGTACAAAATCAATAGTTACTACAGTTTGTGAGTTTCTAGATTGCACTTGATGCTATTGTTATTGCCAATTTTACTACATTAGCTAGGCTGTCATATCTGTTATAAACAGTTATTCTCCCTTCTATGACAATACTGGGAAGCTCTGGGGTAATAACCTTTGTTCCCTACACCAAAGGACTGGGAACTGAACCAAACAGATACCAACATCCCTCTTTTCATTAATTGGGAAGGTAGGATCTTGTAACAGACACAAACCAAGAATCTCCTACACATAGAAGGGCATCCCTGAAGAACAAACTTTTCCTAGAGAGGTCTTGATACTAGTGATATAGCTACCTACTACAAAAACTCACAAGGATCTTAATAGAAAGCAAAATAAAATAGTTTTTCAAAAATAGAAAATGAGAAGACAAACAAGCAAAATGAAAATTTAGACCCCCAGCCCACCCAGAACAAGTTGAGGAGATAGTGACATTGAAGAAATTGGAAGACACACACTTGAAATTTCTGAAATGATAGCAACTGAAACAAAGAAACAAATTCATGAGGTTCTGGAGGAAATCAGATCAGAAATAATCTCTCAGGTAAAAAAAGAAATGCTAATGTTTATAGAGGAATTGCTCAAAAAATCTAGAATAGAGATAGACTACAAAATAGATGTTGACAGGAATAGGATGGAAACCAGGAATGAGCAATGTAGGCATAAAGTAGAATGCATGAAACAGATTCATACCCTTATGCAGGAATTAAAAATTCCATTGAAAGCTGGGAAAATAAGTTGAATGAAACTGAAGACAGACTTTCAGATCTTAAAGACAGAATTATAGCTAGTAATCATGAAAGGGAAGACCTTTTGAAGAAAACAAAAGATCAGGAAATAACAATTCAACAGCTGCAGGCTGACACAAAGAAAAATAATATAAGAACAATTAGTGTCAATGAAAAAGCAGGAGTCAACATAAATGACATAAAGAACTATTTGCAGAAATAATAGCAGAAAATTTTGCAAACATGGGGGAAAAATCTGACATACAGGAAATTATGGCCTACAGCATTCTAATTGGCCAAAACCAAAATAAATCTATACCCAGACATATAATAATCAAGATCATAGAAATTAAAATCTGTTAAAAGAAACAGATTGCCCATAAAGGAGAGCTCATGAGAATCTTGGCAGACTTCTCAATGAATACCAAGTCAAGAAGAGTTTGGAGTGAAATATTTCAAGTCTTGAAAGAAAATAAGTTCCAATCCAGATTGATGTACCCTGCAAAACTGTCTTTCAAAACTAATGGAAAAATAAGATACTTCCATAACAAAGAAAAACTGAAGAAATTGATGACCACCAAACAAACACTACAAAGGATACTGAAAGATATTTTAGACAGAGATAAAAAATGACCACAATTCCAAGAACAACAGAAAGAAATCACAAAGCAGGGCAAGCAATTAAGCAGAGGGAAACAATAGTGAAACAACAGCAGGAAAATAGCATGACATATCAGTTATACACATCAGTCAAAATCATCATTATAAATTGCCTCAATTCACCAATGAAAAGAAACAGATTGGCAGAATGAATCAAGAGATAAAATCCAACAATATGATGTATACAAGAAGCACATTTAACTAAAAAACTTACAGACTGAAAATCAAAGGATGGAAAACAATACTCCATATAACAGGAACACAGATAAGCAGGATTATCTATTCTGTTTACAAAAATGTGAACTTCAAACAAAAAATGATCAAAAGAGATACAGAAGGCCACTACATACTTGTTAGGTGAAAAATTCAAGGGGACGAGATAACAATTATAAATATACATGCACCAACTAAGAGTGCAACCAACTATATGAGACAAATATTGATAAACAGGAAAAATCAGATAAACAATAACACAAGTAATAGGGGACCTTAATACCCCATTGTCATGAAGAAATAGATCAATTAGACAAAAAAAAAATCAGCAAAGAAATAAGAGAACCAAACTGAACCTGTGAACAAATGGACTCAGCACATGTTTATAGAGTGTTTCACCCAACAACATCAGAATAAACATTCTTCTCAGCTGCACATGGGACATTCTCTAAAATAGACCAAATACTAGCCCATTGAACTTTCACAAATAAATATGAAGGAATTGAAACTATTTCATTCATATTATCTGACCACAGTGCAATGAAATTGGAAATTAATGACAAAACAAACCACAAAAACATAGAAACACATAGAAATTAAATAAACACATAGAAATAAACATGTAGAAATTAAATAACACCATCCTGAACAACCAATAAGTCAGAGATGAAATTAAAGAAGAAATTAAACAATATCTACAATCAAATGAAAATACAAATACAACTTACAGAAACTTATGGATTATAATGAAAACAGTCTTAAGAGAAAAATTTACAGAGATAAACTCTCACATCAGGAAAATAGAACACACAAATAAACAACATAATGCTGCACCTCAAACTTCTAGAAAAAAAAGAGCAAGTCAAACCCAAAGCCCATACTTGGGCAGAAATTATAAAGATCACAGCAGAAATTAACACAATTGAGACTAAAAAACAACACAAAGAATTAATGAATCAAAGAGTTGGTTCTTTGAAAGAATAAATAAAATCAATAAACTCCTAGCCAACCTTATTTAAAAAAGGAAAGAAAAAACTCAAATTCAATTCATGCAATAAGAGATGCAAAGTATGAAATTACTACAGATTCTATAGAAATTCAGAAGATCATTAATACTTACTTCAAAAATCTTTACTTGTATAGGATAGAAAACATAGAAGAAATGACCAGAATCCTAGAAGTGTGTGAATTATCAAAGCTGAATCAAGAAGCTATAACAATTCTGAATAACACAGTATCAGTTAATTATATTGATCATATAATTAAAAACTTACCCACAACAAAAGCCCTGGTGGATGCGTGGCTGAATTCTACAAGAATTTAGAGTTTTATTGCTAATAATTCTCAAACTCTTTAATGAAACAGAAAGGGAAGAAATTCTCTGTAACATTCCTGTAGGAAAATATTACCCTGATACCAAAACCAGAGAAAGACAAAACAGAGAACTGTAGGCCAGTTTTCCTAATGAACACAGAGACAAAAATCTTCAATAAAATACTAGCAAACAGAATGCAACAATTCATCAGGAAGATTATACACCATCACCAAGAAATTCATCCTAGAAATTCAGAGATGAGTCAACATATGGAAATCAATAAATGTAATATACCATATCAACAGAGCTAAAAACAAAAATTATATGATCATCTCAATAGATGTAGTAAAAACTTTTGATAAAATCCAACACTTGTTCATGATAAAAACTCTACAGAAAATTGGAATAGATGGTCTTTACCTCAATCTGATAAAAGCCATCTATGATAAACTAACAGCCAACATCATACTAAATAGACAAAAACTGAAAAATTTCAACCTAAAGTCAGGAACAAGACAAAGATATCACTATCACCACTTATATTCAATATAGTTCTGGAAACATTAGCCAGGCCAATTAGACAAGAGAGAGAAATAAAAGGGATAAAGGTAGGAGAGGGAGAAGTTAAACTAGCATTATTTGCAGATGACATGATACTCTATACAGAAGACCCAAAAAGCTCCACCAAAAGACTTACTGAATTATTAACCAAAACTGAATACAAAGTCAACATTCAAAAATCAATGTACTCCTATACATAAACAACAAACTCACTGAGAGAGAAATTAGGGAAACAATACCTTTCACAGTAGCACCCTCATCTCAAAAGAAAGAAAGAAAGAAAGAAAGAAAGAAAGAAAGAAAGAAAGAAAGATGTAGGATTTAATGTAACAAAGGAAGTAAAAGTTCTGTGCATGAAAAAATTACAATACTCTGAAAAAGAGATTGAAGAGTATCAGAAAATGGAAAAATATCTCTTGCTCATGGATAAAAAGAACTAATATTGTGAAAATGGCCATCCTCCCAAAACTGTTATACAGATTTAATGCAATTTGGTCAAAATACCATTAGCATACCTCACAGATCTAGAGAAAACATTTCTAAAATTCCTTTGGATACAGAAGAGTCCTAGAGTAGCAAAAGCAGTCCTGGGCAACAAAGGTAAGGCAGTAAGCATCACAATCCCTGATTTAAAATTATACTACAAAGTTACTGTGATAAAATCATCATGGTACTGGCAAAAACAAAACAAAACAAACAAACAAAGAAACAAACACCCAAACAAGACAGATCTGAGGATCAGTAGAACAGATTAGAAGATATAGACACAACTACAAACACACTCAGCCACCTTGTTTTTGACAAAGATGCCAAACATGTGCATTGTAAGAAAGCCTCTTTAACAAATGATGTTGGAAAAACTGGCTTACCATATGTCAAAGTCTAAAACTAGAACCATGTCTATCACCATGCACTAACTAAAATCAAAAGAGATCAAAGATCTAAATAACAAAACAGAACCACTAAATCTGAGGAAGAGAAAGTAGATAGAAATCTTGAAGACATAGGGGTAGACAGGTAGAAATCTTGACATAAGGGTAGGCAGAGAGTTCATGAACAAAAACCAAACTACATGGGAAGTACTTCAAAGAAGCAGCAACTGGGATTTCATTTTACTAAAAAAATTTTGCACACCAAAAGAAATCACCAAAGGAGTGAGAATAAATTGTACAGATTGTGAGGAATTTTAGTTAACTCTCCCTCAGACAAATGACATATCTAAAACATATAAAAAAACTGGAAAAAAATCAGCCCCTCAATCCAAAACCAGGCATTTGAGCTAAATACACACTTCTTAGATGAAACATGAATGGCAAATAAATATATGAAAAGATCAACATCATTCGTCATTCGAGATATGCAAATTAAAACAACACTTATATTCCATCTCACTTAGGAAAGAATGGTTATTCTTAATAAATCAACCAATAACAAATGCTGGCTGTTGGTGGGAATGTAGAGTGGTACAACCAATGTGGAAATCTGTCTGGAGATTCCTCGAAAATAGAATTAGATTAGAGTTCCCATTAGACCCAGTTATTTTCCTTCTGGGCATTTTCCCAGAAAAATTAAAACATCATACCACAGCAGTATATATATATGTAGTCATGTTTATAGCAGCACAATGTATAATAGCTAAATTTTGGAAACAACCCAAATACCCATCAACCAAAGAATGGATAAAAAAGATGTGATATTTTTGTGCAATGGAGAATTAGTCAGCCATTAAAAAAGGATAAATTCAAGGCTTGTATAAGTAAATGGATGCAACATGAGGCCATATTCACAAGTGAAATAAGTCAGTCTTGCATGTGTAAACATTGTATTGTCTTCCTACTGTAAGAAACTGAAAAAGTATGTGTGCTACAAAATTTGTAATAGATATTGTGAAATGGAAAAATTTTGCTCAAAAGGGAAGAATAAATGGGATGGGGGAAAGTAGAAAAGAGGGAAGGGAGAAGAATATATATATGTGAGATAGCTAAGATAGCTATCCTACTAATTTCTTTTAATTCATTGAAGAAAACAGTTTGTGCTTATATTACCTGATCAATTTTGTTTTCCTGTATCTTGTAATGTGAGCAACTACTTTGAAGATAACAATATACAGTATATTAGCTATTTTTAATTTCCTGTCATATTAAGAAATTTTGTATCATCTTTATTGTTTCTCTTTAAAATAGAAAAGTGTTTTCTGTCTCCTTTTCTCCAAAGTAAGTTAATAATTCATCAACTAGAATGGAGGGTGTAGTTCAGTTGGATGAACGCTTGTCTACCATGTGCAAAGTCCTATGGTCAATCCCCAGCACTACAAACAAACCAACAAACCAAAATTGAAATAAAAATCAGGTTTGAATAGAAAGTCAGACTTGGCTCAAATGAACTCATTCATGGGCTACTTAAAGAGATATGGATAGGAATGGAAGGAGGCTCAGGACAACGTTTCTGGAATTCAAGAAAGCTGGCAAAATGTAGATGGGACTGTTCAGTTTATCTTGCAGTCGTGGAGGAAAGCAGCTCTTACAGAGGTGGTGATGAAATGGCAATGAAGGAAGGAATAAATAACCCTCATTCATTCTCTCCCATAAATCTATTCTCTTTTCATTGCCTGGCTAAATCTAGATGGAAACCAGTACCCTAGGAGGCAAGAGAGATGCTGTATCCAAGAAACAGAATAGGAGAGAGGAAGATGGAGAATGGGAGCACAAAAATGGTAATCAACATCCTCAACACCATGCGTATTAAAATCATCTGGGCAAATCCCAAGGTGGAGCAATATGTTTCTGGTTCCATGTCAGGTACATTACTAGCAACCCTGCTATGCCTAAACCCCACGGAGGTTTTGCTGCTTATGACAGCTCTATGTTAACTGAGGTAGGAATTTAGGAAAGATTATCTTCAGATATTTGGTTTTTGTATATTCATGTGCATCATAGCTGTACTATGTTGCATATCATATTTTGAGATATGTGATTAATATTCTAAATTGACAACAAAGTGTTTGCATAAAATTTCAAGTGTTTTTTTCCTCTAGAGAAATTAAACTAATGAATTACAATCGAAAAAAAGAAAGACCGCCTCCAATTTTAATGAATAGGAACCAGAGTTAGATTGGAGGACATTGTAAAAGATCCTGATCAGGAGAAATGATACAGTTACCTCTTTTCTCCTTCAACAGTCTAACATGGAATGCTATGATTTCAAAATTATAATTTGTGTAAATCATTAAATTAGTTAAAGAAAACTAGCACTCAGATGGTCTCTAACTGGAAAATAACACATATTTACTTTAGGTGTGAAAATTTTTCTTAAAGAGGTAATTTGATTCCTACCAGAAAGAGTGTGTATAAATACATTTGCAAAAAAAGTTGCAAACTTTTCATTTCTGAGACCAAGTTTAACAAGTAAGCTAAAATATTAGTATGGAGTCAATTGTTTCATAGTAATCATTCTATTTTCCAGCATTACTTTATATCCAAAAGGAAAAGCTTAAGTTTTACAATAATGGAAATTAGAAACACATCAATAAAATATTTGCTAAGATAATTGCCTCAACACTGTTGATAGGTAGGATTCAAATTATTTTCTCTACTATAAAATTTTCATGTGAATTAGTGGTTGTTGTAATCTTACCAAGACTTTTGTGCAAAAGTAGTGTATGATAAGAATAGGTAATTTACCATTTTCCTAGTTTGTGAGTTTCTCAGTGATGCAGATAGGAGTGTATATTGGTAAAGTAAGCTTTTTTTCTTTAGATTTCTGATTGTTTTTAAGTTAATAAAGATGGAATAAAGAATATTATAATTTTAACCCATGAAATGATTCAAATGTTTTCTAGTAAAGTGAAAACAATTAATTTCTCTAGAGCTATGATTTCAGTACTTAGTATACGTTTACTATAATCCAATATTTATGGTATTAGAGGTTTTTAAAGTCTGAAACTGTAACTCAGTACAGCACTTGCTTAGCATGTGAGAAGCCCTGTGTTCAGGCCCCAGTACCACAAAAAATAAAAATAAAAGACCCTCATATTTACTAGGAATCTACAGTAAATATAGATATGCAGTTAGAATGTGTTAAAATGCAAATGTTGTGTATCTTTTGTAAATTTGTTTTTGTAAAGCTAAAACAAAAATCTAAAATGAAGTGAAATTTTAAAATTCTTTGACTTAAAACTATCTGCATAATTCTTTAAAATAACAACTTTGCTGAGATAGAGGTAACATACCATAGATTTCACCCATTTAAACTAAATAATTTAATGCTATATAGTCTGAGTTAGATACAATACCATCATTAGTTTTAAAACATAATCATTATCCTAAAAAGATTTAAAAAATTACTCCCTATTTCTCCCCATTCTCAGCACTTAATCTTTCTGATTAATCTTTCTTTCTGTTTTGGACATATGAGCAAATTTTAAAAGTGAAATATTTCTCTGATAATTTTTAATTTTATAAATTGATATGTCAATATGAATTTGTTTATATTTTCCTCTGTAGTACTGGAACTTTCATTCAATTAATTATTATTTTTTATTTAAAGAGAAAAAAACATGTAAAGGGTAGAGATAATACAGAATTTCAAAAAAAAGATAAACAGTAAGAAATCACTAGTTGATAAATTGCATATTGTCCTCTTAGAAATAGTTGTTCAAGTTACAAAATTAAAGCATACAAAGTACATATTTAAACAGTGAGACTGTAAACAGCTACGCATGCATGAGTCCTCTACATGTATTTCTATCCTTTCTGTATTAGAGGGAAAAACAAAACATAGCAAGACAAAACAAAACAAATTCCTATAAAAACATGAAACCAAAAAGTCATATAAAATCACAGTACAAGGTGATCTAGAATGATTACTGTGTTGGCTCTTACTATCTTCAACAGAATTGCCTATATCATCAGGTGTAATTGAATATAGCAGTATAATTGAATATAGCAGTACACAACAATATTAGTAAAAATAAAACATTGTAGACAGCATAAAACTTCAAAGGCAGGTAATAATCAAACCAGAGTGGATATTCTAGTGAATCTTGTCATCTTCAGTTTGGTTGCCTATACTCTCAGACTTGATACCATCAATCATAACAGTTTTGAATAAAATCTATCAATACAAAACAGTGATCTAACAAACCAGATTCGATTATGATCAGTCATGGTAAAACAGTGTAGGTTATACAGAGCTTCAGATTAAATTAATAGGAAATTAAGGATGATTACCATACTATATCCTGTTATTTTTGGGATAACTGTCTGTGCTCTCAAATCTAGTATAGGTAGAATGACTGCAATAGAATATAATACATCTAAGCAGAGTAGTGTGGGTAATGTGGGTTTTAAATCCTGATGCACTATTAACAATATACTGTATTAAGGCCATCTATGTTAGAGATTCTAGCCATCCTTCTCTGCTTCATTTCTGCTATGCTATTTTTCTGCCTTTTTTTGTCTAATTTTCTCATTCTTTCTACTGCCTGTCCCATTCATTGAGGTCTTTCTGTCACTGTTCCGAAAATCTTGGTATTTTTTTTCTCTCTCTCTAGAATGTCCTTCAGTATTCTCTGTAGGGTTGGATTGGTGGCCACAAACTCCCCCAGTTCCTCTTTGTCATGCAAGCAGCTTGTTTCTCCATTAATCTCTAGTGGCAGTTTTGCAGGGTACATCAATCTGGGCTGGAGGTTATTTTCTTTCAGGGCTTGGAATACTTCGCTCCAAGCTCTTCGTGATCTGATAATCTGTGTTGAGAAGTCTGCCATAAACTTGATGGGCTTTCCTTTATAGGTAATCTGTTTCTTTTCTCTGATGGCTTTTAATATTCTGTTTTTATATTGAATTTCTGGTATCTTGATTATTATATGTCTGGGTGTATCTCTGTTTTGGTTGTAGGTGGCTGGAGTTCTGTATGCCTCATGTAGCTGAATGTCATTTTGTTTTCCCATGCTTGGGAAGTTTTCCTTAATTATTTCCATGAATAGCCTTTATAATTCACCTGTTTTTATTCCTGCTTCTTCATTCACATTTCTTATTCTTAAATTATAGATTTTTCTTGTCTCTTCTCTTGTCATCTTCTAGCCTTTGTATTGTTACTGCCTGTTTCCTTGTTATTTTTAAGAGATCTTTCTTTTCATGATCACACATTGCAAACTTTTCTTAAAGTTTTGATAGTCTATGCTTAGTTTCTTTTAAGGAGTTTTGCCAGCTTTCAGCGAAGTTTTTAATTTCCTGGTAATCTTTTTGAATCTGCTTCATGTATTCTATATTTTCTTTGTATTCTTTATCTAATATTTCTCTCCTTTTTTTGTGTTCCTCCTTTCTTCTATCTTGGAGATGCTTAGCATTTATTTTATTAATCTACTTATATCTTGCTTTACCTCATTTAATATTTCAGTTTTGAGCTCATCTACAAGGTCCCTAAGATATCTCTTGATGTCCATTGAAACCATGTCTGATTGTTGCATGTTTGCTGCCCTTAGTCTCTTTTGTTTTTTTCCTCTCTTGGATTAATGTTCTCAGGATTTTGGGTTGGGGCTTTTTCTTGCTTTTCTCTCATCATGGTTTTGGTTTCTTCCATATAGGTGTATAGTAGAGGTCTCAGCCCCTTTTCTTCTTGGTTATGCTTCTTCTGAAGCATGCTGCCAAGGGGTTTCTGACCTCTCCTGTTTGCTCAGTAAGCCTGTTTGCTTACTGAGGTGTAAGCAGGGGCTGTGTATGCTGGCCCCTCCCCAACAGGCCTGTCAAACTTCAGGGGCCTTCACCAGGTTAGTGTGTGCTAGGCGTAGGGAATTGATTTGGGATGGCTTATTTAGTTCCAGCCAGGGTCGTGACCCAGTCCAAGCAAATCCCATGAACCTGCTCTGGGGAGGGAACAACCAATTGAAGTCACTGTTGCCCCTAGTTCAGGCTCCTCCTGCCCAACTCTAATATGCTGCCCACTTGGTTGTGCCCTTCCCCTGGGTGAGGTCTTATTACCAGAACTGACTGTGGATTAATGAAGGTCCCCTCACAGGCTCCATTCTCTGTTGGGCTCACCAACCCCCAACTTCAGCACAGCTGTGTCTCCTGTGAGTGGCAGTGGGAATGAGTTTGTGTGGTTTTGCCAGCCAGTGTGAATTCAGGCTGGTGCAAATTCAAGCTGGTGCGAACTTGGCAGGTCATGGGAAAGTGCCGTGTCTCATAATTTTAGCTGTTCCAACTGTAGCCCCACGACTGCATGTTTGAGGAGATTTCTTCGTTTTAACCTCTCCCTGTGTCAAGAGGATCCATCTCCCTCTGTCTGGATTGCTCCAGGATATTTTACACTGGTATGTGAGGTATTTCTCCAGGAAGCTTTGTATTTTGTTGCTCACTGATCGGCCATCTTTAGCTCCTCCTCTGTTCAATTAATACTGACTTACATTATTTGAAAAAATTCCAATGGCTCCCCAAACTGCTATCATAAAATATCAGAACTGATGGATTTTTTTTAAATGAAATTTTGACTCACCAAATACTGTATGAAGCACTTATGGAGAATTTTGAACAGATAATCAAACAAACAGTCCTTACAGTGTTATATTATTCTGTCTTCATTTCCTCTGTCTCTAAATATTGGTGAAGGGACATGTTTGTCTTTATCTGGTCCTTATTTTATCACCTAGATTTCATATCCTCAGCACTAGAGATCTAACTCTCTCATAAAAGGGCATTTACTATTGTTAGAGAGTCATAGTTTTCCACTAGCGTTTGCTGGAGGTTAACTTCAGCCTCTGTTGTGACACATTTGTAAATACCAGCTCTCCCACTGATCCAGCAGAGGTTGGAATTTAGGAAACTTTCATTTGCAGAACAGTCTGCCAAATCTTATCACTCTTGTTATTTGGAAAGTTGCTTCTTTCTTTTTTCCTGCTGCCACTGTTCTCTGTTCTATTTCTCTGCTTTCCTTCATGTACCTCTGAATTTCACTGAAATAATGCAGACTTTAAAGGATGCCACTTTGCAGGAAGGAGCATTTCATTCGGAGTAGGTTTTAAATAGCTGTTTCCCATTTGTTGATTTTCTGAGAAAATGCTCCTGATCTTTGCTGGTATTGATGAATTCTCTACTTTCCCTTTGGCTACATCCACTTGCAGCCCTATTTTTAACACATATATATCTTTTATTTGGATCATGTAGTCAAATCTACCTACCATTGTGGTTGTTAAAATCTTTGGGATATACTCTGCGTAATCTTCTACTTCTCTATGCTGAATTGCATCTCTCTCTCTTTTTTTTTTTCTTGTACCAGGGGTCGAACTCACGAATTTGCATTTGCCAAGCAGGCACTTACACTGCTGAGCTAAACCCCTGGTCCCTGAATTGCATCTTCTGAATTTAGAATTTAAACTCTACACTTTTCAGTTTTCCTCATGAGAACTTAGTTCCAGCATCACATATATTTCCCAGAAACTTTGATTTAGAAGAACTCTGTTAGGAAATAAACTAAGTGGGAAACATCTCCTCAGCAGGGGTAGCAGTTTCTGTGGATCTGTTGTAGAGGCAGTTTCCTAGTTAGAAAAGGAGAAGTGTGATCTGAAGCTCCTTCAAATATCAGATTTACTCACAGCGATCCTGTTCACTAGAAATGAATTGCAGTTAAAATCTTGCTAATATTGGAATATTGAAAAATATACAGGAAACTAGATTGATGAGTAAGGAAGGAAGAATGAAACACTGCTTACACAGGGCACTCAGGTAATATGGGTGAATGAAGCAAAGCAGTTGAAGGACAATGCAAGAAAGATAAATGCTGTGAAACAGGGGAAGCTTAACTCATCTAAGATAGCTACGGTCTTCTCTGCTCCTGGCAATTGTTTCTGTGTGATGTCATAGGACCAGTGATGTCTGGTTTTTGGATTTTTTTCAATGGGAAGCAGAAATCTAGATATGGGGGGGTGTAACATTTTCTAAGTTTTAAATATCATAAACTAATTTTAAAACTTTTGTCAATTTGTATAATCAAAATTCAATTTAGATGTAGGTTGCCAGCTTTTAAACCCTGATTTACAGATGAGAAGAAGATTCAGAAGAGCTGGTGAGATAGGAGTAGTAATACAAGTCAGAGGAATTTAACAGAAGAGAGACTGCTTAACAGTATACAGCTCAAAGAGAGGCCCTGTTAGATAAGGATTGAATAGTGTCTATTGTTTCTATTGTATTGGATATCTTGGGAGTCATTGGTGATCTTTGTCAAATCTCTTCAGAATAATAGTAAGAGAAAAGGCCAAATTACAATGGACTGAAGAATGAGAGAGAAGTAAAGCAGTGGGGGTAGGAAGTAAGGACTTTGTCAAGGATAAACAGGAAGGTTTTTTTTTTTGTTGTTGTTGTTGCTGTCTTTTAAGTTATAGCCTAGGATGAAACATATATATATATATATATATATATATATATATATATATATATATATATGAATTAGGCAAATATTATTAGTTATATTATTTCAATTTCTTATATTCTTATTTTGCAAATTTTATGAACACATATAGGCTCAGCTGAATAAAACTACTATAGAAAGAAGTCAAAATGACAAAGGGAAAGCTAATAATGGAGTGAATTTCTGGAAGACTTAACGTAGAAGGGGATTTGGTGGAAAACACCAGATAAGAAAAGAAGATTCTGTGTAATTGGCAAGAATAAAATGAAAAATAGCATAGAATTGGGCATATGCTGCTGCTGAGGAATTTCTTTCTTGTTCAGAGGAGTGGGAGTGGGTATGATGCCAGAGTGTGAAGTAGGTTTGAAAATATCAGAGAGGGAAACAGCAAGAAGGTGTGCATAAAATTTATCTTGAGATAAGGCTCCCCTGCAGCTTTTACTGGAGATTCACCCATGTTTGGAAGATCAGATAGCTGGGGGTCACTAAGAGCTTGAAATGATTCTAGAGAAGTAGTCAAAATTTGGATTGCACTGTGATTACCTGGAGAAATTGTTCAGATTCTTGCTCCCTGCCCTCAGTGAATTTGGTATAGTGGTTTGGAGGTAGTGCTGAAGAACTCTTTCTGGCAAGTTTCCAGGCCAAGCCAATGCTACTGGCCTGGAGACTACACCATGAGCAGCAAAGTTTGTATTTAGAAATTTTATTGATTATGTGCCCAATGGACAAATTACATAGGCATAATAGATAAATTGCCCAGCTAAAGCAAGATATCTGGGACCCAGTCAAAGTTACTTGTGGTGATCTGTATCAGCATTCTTTTGGTTAATTTAGTCTTCTTTCCATACAGACTCATCACACCCAAAATCCCTCATGAATATATGAAATCCATAAATTGGTTTAAATTAAAAAAGGTAAAGAGCAGGATCTGATCCTAAGATAAAGAAATAGGTTGTGAAAGCTTAAGTTACATTAAGAACAAATAAACAAACAAAAACACTGGGTATACACATGTAGAATGGGTCACCTCCTTGTTGGGGCTAAGCCATCTTTTCATGGGGTTACCACCCTCCTCAAGAACAGCATAAATGTTTCCAATTCCAGGAAACAAGATGCCTCCCTCTTGAAGGCCCACCCTCTATTTCTTTGAGTGAACTTTTAAATTTCTGCCCAATAAAACCTTTTATGCCTCTTACTGACATGTCCTGAAAAGTTCATCAAACCTGCAAATTTATTCTGTGCATAGACCAGTTGTGTGGCAATTATGGCTGACTGGTGTTAAAGGTTCAGTGCAGTCTAGTATTCAGATATTTTTCAGGAAAAAATAGAAATCTAGATTTTTGAGGTGAAAATTTCTAAGTTTTAAATATTATGAACTAATTTAAAAATTTTTTTGATTTACGTGATCAAGTAAGGTTCAGGTTTAGGTTCCTTATCTCTACTTTGGAAACTTCTTTGAATCCTGTCTGGTGACATTTCTCTTGACAAACCAGTGACAGGAAGTAAAAGAGATGTTGGGACCAAGACTCAGGTAAATCTAGCTAAGGGCCCCCCCGCCACTTCTCCCAACTCCTTGTATTCTGAAGGATAGCTTATTTCTTTATTTTTCCTCTCCCTCTCTGCTCACTTCTACATTAGGTTTTTTTTTTCTTTTTAGCAAATAGAGGCTCCCAAGTCCCTAGAAAAGTGAGTGTTTGTGTAAATGAAGAGGCACCAGTTCCTTCTAACCAGAAATGGAAAAAGACGTGGAAAGGCGTAGTAGTATTCCATGAGTAGTAGCCTCATTAGGTATTCTCTCAGGTCAACATACCTATTTCTGCACCACATAGAGGGAAAATTTGCCCACTAGGCAAGCACAAACAAGGGTAGACCCATATAGTGTCTCCAGCAAAATCTCTCAAGCGGCTGGCATGGGAAATCTAGTCCTGAGTCGCCACAGAAAGAACCAGCTTTGGGGTGACAGTTGAGAAAGCAATCTCCTTAAAATCATGCACATTTTTGGGTTGTATACAGATTAGATAAAAGGAGATCTTCTAAACTGCTCTTTTAATCCCCCTCCCCTTTTCCTGTTTACTTATCTCTCAAAATCAAAGGCCGTAAGCTCAGTCAGCCAGATGCCACAAGCTGACTGTGTATCAGAAACATAGCCTCAGTCACAAGACTCATTGGTCATTCAGGTGATAACTGATATTGTCCTTGTGACCTAGTAGAGTCTATGGACTCAAATCAAGGAACAGCCCCTCAGTTTTCTTTTTTCTTTTCCTCTTCTCTTTCCTAAAACCCCCAATTCCCCAATTCTCCTCTCCCTCTCTGATGCTTTCATCTGTAGGAAAACTAAAATCCTTTAACTTTTTTTCTGATATTAGTTCATAGGGAGATTCAGGGAGCTAAAGGGTGGAGGGGGATCAATGGGATTTGAGGAGCTCAGGAAGTTTTCTCATGGCTCTGGGGATAGTTATTATGGCTTTGCTTGGGTATGAAAGAGAAGTCTCCACCTGGTGTGTCCCACCCATGTGCTGGTGCTGATCAAAGAAGAGGAGGAGAATAAATCATGGGCAAGCCCTTGGGTTGATAAAGATCCAAGTCTCCACAGGGCTTCCCTCCTCTCTGGCTTGTGGCACCATATGGGAGGTGGGGAAGGAGATCACATATTTTCTATGCTTTCACTGATATATTGACAGAATCTAGATGGCAACTCAGCAGTTTGGCAGGGCTGGCTAGAGAAATCAGAAGGGTACAAATTTTCTTCTCCACTGGACCACACCTTAAAGTTGTGCACCATGAGGGCTTTGCCCACAGGTCCACTGCAGGAAGAGTTCCATTTCAGCCATTTGCACGTATCTGCAGAGCATCTGCCATGATCACTGTCCACCCCTGCAAGTCATATTCTCCTGGAGCCTCAGGAATTGCTTCTCTAATACTTACTTCTTAATTTAGTCTTGTTCTTACTTCTTCCCTCCACCTTGTTTGGTTTTGGTATTCTTATGATAATTTTATCCTCAAGTTTATCTCTCCATCTAAAACATGTGATTTATAGTTGTTGTGTGGCATTTTCAGACTTTATGAATTCTTTATATGTGCTACAAGTCCCTAGATATAAAGATTTTGGGCTGATTTTTTGAGACAAGCCCAGCTGTTGTGTAAAGCTTCTTTTTCTGCTTTCCTGAACTATTGAAAGTTTGAGTAGCTATGTGCTAGAAACAAAGATGCTGGTCCTAGTCTTAACAGCTATAAGTCTGGCCCTTGTTGCCTGGTCCTAAGGAAGAGTGGCAGGTCTGACCTCAAGTTGGAGTGGGCTGCACATGCAGTATAATCTTAGAAAAAGAAAGGTGGACTTTGGCCTGATCCCAAAAAATGTTGCTTGGGCAGTCTAACCGTAGGGACCTCTTAGGATCTTTTCCCCCAGCCTCTACCTTTTCAGTATCACTACTTGAAATGTCATCTTTAGTTTTATTTGATGAAACTGGGACCATTTTAAGATGGAAGATTTAAAAATAAGAAATACATATTTTTCCTTTGTAATGTGGTATGGATTTGGTATAAATTAAAAAGTGGCAAGATTTGGCTTTCAAATGGAACTTTAAGTTTTAATGTAATATTCCAGGATTTGTTTTGTAAGAGAGCAGAAAAATAAACCAAAGTCCTATGTATTTAGATTTTTATGTTCCTATATCAAAATCCAATATTATGCAGGTCTTGTATAGTCTGTTATGCCCATGTGCTAAAGATGCCACACAGAGCAGAATCAGACCTTGTTAAAAAAAAAAAAAAAAAAAAAAAAGAGCTCTTGAGTGCCCCAAGCAGAGCATCCCAGACACCTGCAAACTTAATAGTAGAGCCAGTAATGTTTCCAGGGGCCACTGAAGAAGTAGTCTCGGAACCTAGATCAGCAGTTTTCTCTATCTTCTCTCTGGGGCACTTCCCCCATTCCACCTCCTTATCAATCTACCTACCTGCCGTTACCTTAAAAATCTAGTCCTATTGACCTAATAAGAATTTATCATCTGTCTCAAAACCTCCTAATATGTGTGTTTCAAAAAAATCTTATGAGAGTACATGTTGCATTCTCCATGAATGATCTGACCCAGTATAAAAAAAATTGGGACTGATTTGAAATAGAAGATTAAAATATACTGATTTTTCTCTACATTTTTCTAAATGTGCATTAAAGAGTAAAAAGACAAGGCCTTAAACTTGGTTTTTTTAAAGAAGAAGAAAAGTGAACAAAGATCCCCTCTAGCAATCTATAGCTTTTTTCTCTTTCTGCCTTCTGATTTTTATTGGTTTTATCTATAGTGTTAACCAACAGGGAAAAAAAAAAAGAAGATACTCAGGGCAGCCTAAAACATTAAAGAAAATATTGTTATAATTTACATTTAAAAAGTGCTAATTGGTAATCTCTAGGGAAATTTTGACTAGTCTATATTTATAAACCTAAAACTAAGAAAAAGAGTTATTATAATTTAACATGGCCTATGTATCTAAAAGTACTTTGACTTAGTGTAATTATTGTATGTATTCTATATGTTTTCTTGTCTGTTTTTTTTTTCTGGGTTTACTAATGTGCTTTTTTTTTTTTTTTTTTTTTTTTTTTTTTTTTTTTTTTTTTTTTTTTTTTTTTTTTTTTTTTTTTTTTTTTTTTTTTTTTTTT
>PVLA01005098.1:0-133671 GCA_004027455.1 Hydrochoerus hydrochaeris | reverse complement strand
TGCTTCATTTAAAAAAAAATTAGTGTATTGATTTAATTTTTAATTTTTATTTTTGTCCCTTCCAATTTCTGTTAGGCTTTCCATAAACAAAGAAAAAAATAAACAAAACCCTCCACTTACACAGATATTCAAGGCTTACCAAACTCACTTAAAACATCGAGGAATTAAAAAAAAAAAAAAAAGACCCTGCTAGGCTAGCTCAAGACTTACATTAAATTTACAAATTAGAGTCTTGAAAGTTTGGTAACAAAAAAGTGAAATGATTTAGGTTAATATGCATGTTTCTGACTGTTGGGTATCTGTTATCCTCCAAAAGTTCTGTTTAAGTTGACTTATAAATAAATAAATGCTGTTGATATGAACCCCAAATGCCTTTTGTTCACATCCTTACCAGTGAGTAATTTAAACTGGTTACTTAAGTTAAGAGTAAAGATGTCTTTAAAGTTGGTAACATGTTTGCTACTCGTGTTGCTGGTCAATCAAGGTAATATTTATCTTAAAAAACGATTTTATAAATGCAATGTCCATTGTTTTTAGTGTGCAATAATTTAAGAGCTTTTAAAAAAAATTTAATAGGCCTTATAGCTTAAAATGTTCATTATATCTTGCTTGGTTCTTATGAACAATCTAAAGTAATTGTTAAAATGAGTAAATCTAAATGAAACTAATGCTTATAACTGTTCATAATGATATAAAACTTACAAATGATATAAGGGAAATAGTAAAACTCCCAACCTGCTAAATGTCAGATACATTGAGTTTGTGTTCACCAAAACTGATGAATGAATTCTAAGGAACAATGAAGGTTAAGAGTAGGAAATTTTATTGAGAGAAAACAGCTGCTGAGAGAAACAGGGCCTGTTTGGACCCCACTTTCCAGAGGAAGATTTACAAAGCAAAATCATGAGGTAGATAAAAAATGGCAAGTGGATGCATTGTGGACAAAACTATGATCAACTAATAAGATTACAAGTATGGTGGTATAAATAATGTTGGTCCAATGGGGAAGCAAGTCACATAACAAGTACAAATGGAAAGAATAAGGACCTTTTGTGTCAGGAGGTCCTGGTCACCCACTTGGGTGACTGATGTCTATCTAGACTTTATTGGACCAGGTGATATCAATTATAGTATATTGCTTATTCCCTGAGGAGGCATGTTGGCCTGGTCATTCCATCTTTATCTTGAGGCCTGGCCTTCAATGGATGTGCCTCCAGCCACATTATTTTCATTTTTTTGCACTGACTCTCTGTCTGACTGTCTATAATATTTCTATCTAACTTAACTGTCTGTAATGATAACAATATCTGATTCATCAATTGTTAAATATAACTTCAAGTACTTGCTTCTTAAAATTTATCAGAAGATAATAGATTTCTGCCTATTACATGTGTTTTTATAAATTATTTGTGTACAGTACATAGAGATTTAAGATTGCTTTCTTAAGTTTATTAAGAGTTAAATTTCTAGTGTATAATTCTATACTAAAATATTTAAAAAATGTTTTCCTTTAAATGGGGAGCTGTTGGCCCCTGGGAACTACAGGCCAAATCTCTCCTCTGTGGCTGAAAAAGCAGCTGCTACGCCAGTTTGCTTTACTTTTCTCCACTGATGGATGGCTTCTCAGGTTTTCCCCAGAGTCTTATTGTGTCCCACTCCAACAAATGTTATTAAAATTATTATTATACGTAATTGTTAGCCATAGTTAGAAAGTTAGAGCTTCATATATCTAAAGCAATAGGATTTTTAAAATCTTGTTTAAAATCGTTAAACTTAACAAAAACTAGATTAGAAAAAAAAAGATTTTGTATTTTTATCACAATAACTGCTTATGTTTTTTGTTGCTAGGTTTTTGATTATTTAAGAAACCAAGTTTTAGGAGGGTAGGGTTATAGCTCAGTGGTAGAGCTCTTGCCTAGCAAACAAGTTTTAAGAGTTAACATGCATTTAAATTTTGGCTTGTAGAATCTTTCCAATAATCAGTTTATTATTGGTTACATGAACAACCATGGTTCTAGCACACATCACGTATAAATAGCTACATACATATATCTGAAATTGAGATGTGTATATGCCTGAGTATTCTTGAGGAATTTTGGGTGTGATGAGTCTGTAAAGAAAGGAGGCTAAATTAACCAAAGGAATGCTGATGTGAGCCGCCTTCAGTAACTTCGAACAGGTTGCAGAGGTTTCAGTTTTATTGAAAGTACAATTTTTATTTATGATTTCCTTGTTTTCTTTCTACCTGTCTTCATTTGTTCTATCCCATTGATTGTTTTGGTTTTTAAAAAGATGAAGATTTTTTTTTTAAACTAGAATCTAGGTAGAACCCCTTCTTTCTTACCATGCCTTTTTCCTCTGACTTTTTGTTAAGGCCCAAATTCTTGAAAAAGATTACACTTCGTAGGCAGAGACCTGAGTTCTTGAAGAATGAAAATTAGAGATGTTTAATGGGGAGTATATCTGGCTCCCAACACTGCCAGTTAGTTTCCTGGCCAGAGTCTTAAAATAGAAAAATGACAAATTATAGTTCTGCCAGGACTACATTTGGTCCAATCTGGAGAATATGTTTTTAAGTGTCTCAAGGGCTCTGCCACAGGAATCTGGATGGCACCAGCCAAGATATCTGAGGTCCAAGGATGGCAAACTCCAGGGAGCATCCAGTACTCATGGGGGGATTCCAGAAAAACAGAGGCTGGGACCTGAACAAGTCTGGGCAGGTCTGCTGACTAGTAGGGCAAGCATGCCCGGAGTCTATTTACATGACAACTTTTGGCTGAAGAAGCATTGTGTGGTACTCTGAATGGAAAGTGGAGCTGGAGGGACAGAAATGTGTCCATCTTTGGAGCCAGGTTTTGAAAAACTTTTTTAACAAATGAATTTATTAATTTAAAGTATTACATCTCTTAATATCTGATAATTTCACATTTATATGTTAGAATTTTTGATGATACACAAGTAGTTTGACTTATTAGTATTTCTAGTGATTTATAGTCCTCATGTACAAAATTCCATCAAAATAGGAGACTGATATAATTTATTTTAGTATAAGGAACTGTGTTAGATGTATGAAAGAGCAATGTTGGTGGACGAATGAGTTTATTTATAAATTTCTATGAGAAGTTTCACACCTAAACCTGTTTTTTTTTTTTGAATTGTACATTTTTTTCCATAACACCTAAAACATTGTGAAGTTTTGTTAAATGTTAACACAACTAAAATGTTTTATGATTATATTTATCTTTCATTTTAAAAATTATTTATATTTTTGCTTTTGGTCACAACTGGTATCATTTCTCATTCATTGCATTTTAAAGGTAGAGTTTTTATTAAATTTTTATTTAAATAAATTATAATACTGTAGGACATCTTTTTACTGAATTACTGCCTGGCACTGGAAGAATCAATTCAAACACCTTATTTCTTTTCATTCTCACAACACTGTTATAAGGGAGGCACTTTCATGATCCTAACTATATAGATTAAGAAACTGAGGTGTGGAGAGGTTAAATGACTTGTCAAACAACATATTGCAAACAGTGGGGTGAAGGGTATTTAGAGTGTTTTAATTACACTGAATTTTAGAGTAATTACTCAAAAGAAAAGACCATTTTGCAGTTTGCATATGGTTTAGTTAATTTTGATTATCTAAACAGACTTGCTAAAGTCATTGGAATTATTTCCTAGTCTTTGGTCACACATCACTTTAAAATGACTATTTCACAGGAATATAAACAGTGTACTCTGCACCTCTCTTTGAGAGTAGGTATTTTTAAATTTTAATTTCATTTGAATGTATTTTCAATGTTACCAAAAAGTTAAACAACCACAACAACCAAAAAAGACAGTACTAAAATTTTCCCTGACGGTCAATGCAAGAGATTAGAAGAGGTAGAAACAAATTTAAACATACTCAGCCATCTTATCTTTTTTAAAATTTTATTTTAAAGGTAATAAAACCAAACTAAATAAAACAGAATGAAGTCAATCAAAACAAAACAATGGAAGTGATACAGAACTTCAAAACAGGAAAACAGGAAATCACCAATGGCTACCATAATGCCTCTTGTTATCTTTAAAATTGCTATTCATACCATCAGACGTAACAAAATCAAACAAAACAGAATAGAGTAAAAGCAATCAAAACAGAACATTGAATAAAATAAAACAATAAAATGGAACAAAACAAAACAGTGGGAACAATATTGGATTCCAAAAATGAGACGGAAGGAAATCTCCCATAGTTGCTATATTGCATATTGCAATCCTCTAAATAGATGCTCAGACTATTGGCTTTAGTCCTACAAAGTCAATAAAACAATACAAACATTAAGTTGTTTTTGTACCTTAGTTGCTATCAACTCAGCCTGTGTTCCTTCAAATCAGCTAGTTGCTTAATGGTAAGAGGGGGTGGGGGATTTCTTGTCTCTCAGTCTGTGCACTGGCAGGCTCATGGGAAGGATGAATTGGCTTTTTATTTCTCCTCCTGGGCCCTGCATGTCCACCACTGGTTCATAGGAAGGGTGAATTGGCTTTTTATTTCTCCTCCCTGTCCCTGCATGGCTGCCTCTGACTCAAGAGAAGGGCAAATTGACTTTTTGCTTTTCTTCCTGGGCCCTCATGGCTACCTCTGGTTCACAGGAAGGGCAAATTGGCTTCTTGTTTCTCCTCCCAGACCTAACTATATTATCTTTGACAGAGGGGATAAATGTGATCATTGGAAGAAAGATAGCCTCTTTAGTAAATGGTGCTGGAAGAACTGGTTTTCCATCTGCCAAATACTAAAACTAGACCCATGTATATCACTATGCACTAAATGAAAATCAAAGTGGATTACAACAGAAATTAAACCTGCTGGAAGAGAGAATAGGTAAAACTCTTGAAGACACAGGTGTAGGTAGACTTCATAAACAAAACTCTGACTGCACAGGAAATACTACAAAGAATTAGCAGTTAGGATCTCATCTTATTAAAAAGCTTTTGTATGGCAAAAGAAATCACCAACAGAGTGAAAAGACAACCCATAGAATGTGAAAAAAATCTTAGCCAGTTGTTCTTCAGACAAAGGACTACTACCTAGAAAATAGGAAGAATTGAAACAAAAATCAGATTCCCCAAATTTAAACACTTAATCCAAAAATGAGCATCTGAAATGAAGATCCTTGTCAGAAGAGGAAGTACAAACAACAAATAAATAGGTGAAAAAATGTTTGACATTACTGATGCAAGTTAAAACAATGCTGAGATTCCATGTCACTCCAGAAAGAATGACTATTATCAAGAATTCAACCAATAACAAATGCTAGTGAGGCTATAGGGGAAAAGGAAGTCTGCTGTTGGTGGGAATGTAAACGGGTACAATCACTGTGAAAATCAATGTGGAGATTTCTCAAAAAACTAAGACTAAAGGTTTCATTTTACCCAGGCATTTTCCTCTGGGTATCTTTTCAAAACAATTAAAGGCATTGTATACAGTGATACATGCACACCCATATTTATAGCAGCACAATTTGTAATAGCTAAATCTTGGAAACAATCCAAATTCCCATTAACTGACAAATAGATTAAAAAAGATGTGGGTATTTTTTAATGTAAAGGAGTACTACTCAGTCATAAAGAAGGATAAACTTGAGACATTTTTAGTCAAGTGAATGGACCTTGTGACTATATTCTTAATTGAAACAAATGAGACACATATGTGTAAATATTGAATTGTTTCTCTGGCATGAGAAACTGAAAATGTAAATAAGAACCAAAGTGTATAACAGATATTGTGAAATAAGAATTGTTCAAGAGGAAAAGGGAATGGGGGTGAGGGAGGGAAAAGAAAAATGTGAGGGAAAAAGTATAAAATGGATATAAAGCTTTATAAATAAGGAGGGGAAAAGAGGTTGAAGAGAGAAGGGAATGTGAAAAATAGAAAAGCTAAGTTATATAAAAATAGAAATAAAATATCTATACATCTCAGATTTACTTATTGTTAACATTTTAGTCTACTTCCTCTATTATTTTTGCATCTCTTTGAATACATAATATCTAAAACATAGACTAAAGCCTCTAATATTTTTCCTTACCAAAACATTTAAAGACAAATTACCTACCTTTTGATCTTTTACATAACTGTAGTATAGAGAACAATTTCAGTAAATTTACAATGAGGCCAACACACATTTATTTATTTATAATGTTGTATTTGCTCCCTGAAATACAAGATGTGGTCTAGGATGAGGCACTACATTTAGCTCTTCTGTTTTGAGGATGATTTTAATTAAGCCAGGCTTTATTTTTGCTATATTTGAGGCACCATATCCCAGACAGTATATAAAACTCTTAGTTTAGGTGCACATCTGATAAAAACTAGACTTTTAATTGAATTTTCACTATCACTTTAAATTTTGCATTCCCATTGATGATTAGGATGTAGCTATACTTAATCAAAAGTAGTTACTCTGGATATTATAGCTCATGCTTGTAATTTTGGTACTTTGGGAGGCTGACAGGAGGACCGCAAGTTCAAGTCTATCTTGAGCAACTTAGTGATACTGTCTCAAAATAATAAGTATATATAGATAAAGAGCTAGGGATGTAGCTCAGTACATCCCAAGTATCTTCCCTGCCAAAAAACTCATAATAAATAAATATATAAAAAGGAAAAAAATGAAAAAACATCTAGTTATTAACAATTGTTTATGAGAATAACATTATATACATAGGTGAGATAGACCTGAGTCTCTATTGACATTCTAACAATAATCTAATGATACAAGTATCTAATGATACTTTCAAAGTAATTTCTAGAGCTAGAGGTGTAGCTTAGTGGTAAAGTGCCTGATTAGCATGCATGAGGCCCTAGGTTTAATCCCCAGTACCTGGGGACATACATACACACACACACACACACACACACACACACACACACGCGCGCGCGCGCGCGCACGCACCCACAGCATCAATTTTTTTTTTTATATTAGGCAAATATAAGATTACTGGAAAAGTATGAAATTCCAGGAAGGAAAATGAAGTACTGGTATTTAAGAGAAACGTTTGATGCTGACGAATACCAAATAAAATTTTAAATAAATAATGTGAATGTTGTTTAAAAGGCAAGCTGTTGATTTTATCACTCTTGCTTGCCAAGATACACATAAGTTCCTGTTAAATTCGATGTTTTTACTCTGATTGTCAACGGCAACTTTTATGCATGAGCAGCATCGCAGGAGCAAGCACAAAATCAGCTCAGAAAGGGCTGCGAAGCAGTATCTGTCCAGCCCTTTTCCTTTCCTGAGACCATCTTCTAAACGGTGATCCAGTGGCTGATCAGCCAAGATTTAAGCTCTCTTCTTGGAACTGCTTGTTGTTAGTGGAGACTGGCTGTTTTCTGCTCCTCCTTTATCACTTTTCCTGAGAACACAAAGCTGAAAGGTCACAAAACCTTGAAGATTTGTAATCATTAAATACAAATCTGCCTAAAGAAGAGGCTTCTTTGCCTCCACCAAATTTCTCATTTAGTCATTAACAATTTCTGATGGCAATTTTTAGCATTGTTCATACCAAATAGGACTTTCACAAAAGACATGGTGAACTATTTAAAAGAACATGGGCCACGTTCTTTAAAGAAAAAACATATTTATTTAATAGCGTTGGTAATATTATTTAAGTGTTGATAATCTTTGTTTTTTCCCTCCCAATTAACTCCCACTTTTCATCTTGCATTTCTTTGATATTTTTAATATGTTCAGGTTTTGAGTATGAAATACACAATGAATTGGAAACTTAGAAGTTCTAATGTATCCTTATATACTAGACTATTACAGGGGCCACTGATTGATTCCTGCAATGCCTTTGTCTAGGATGACAAACTGCAAAATAGTGACAGCACTTCTCATATTTTGAGTGTCATTATTTGATCTCCACGAATGATGGATATTATTATGAAAATCTACCTACACTCTAATCATTTTGCCAATTCTCAAGAATTCTAATACAATTATGACCATTTCTGTAGTTGAAACTCTGATTTCTAGAATGTGTTTGTCAAACATTACCAGTCTGTTTTCACTTTTCTTGTGACATGTGTTGATTTGGTAATGGTTTGATACCCACTTCATTTAGTGAGGACAGGAGGTTATAGGGGGCCCTGGCTGTGTCAACAGGGACAGCTAAGAGAATGCTTTCAAATGGAAACAGACTTGGTGTTGTCTAGAGAGGAATTCACATCTACATCTGTCTTTCTATGGCTAGTGCTCTTAATATCCTGGCCATTTAATTGCAGTGATAATTGTATTCTTCAGAAATTATATTGTATATATGTTTATTTCAAAATCCAAACAATTTCTTCTGCATCAAAAAAGGGACTATTGGCTTTTTAAATTTTTTTTATTTTTTCACTCATCATTTATTTACAAATACACATTATAACTTTTATATACATTGCACATTTACATGGTAGAAAAGTACAAAACTATATATTTAAATGAATTTATATTTAACTTGCCATGTTTGAAAATATAAAATTGCATCAGAAAAAAGTATTATGAAAAGCAAGAAACTTGAACTGATAAAGCTGTGATAGAACTTTTAGTGACATGTTGTTGAAAAAGAATCTAAAAGGTACAGCTGACTAGCTTAAAGGAAACACCTAATAAAAGGTTAAATGTGTAGCCTTTGCCTTTCTTTAGTCTCCAGACACCCACATCACTCCATTTCTTTGGATCTGAAACATCTTGAAAGTACATTACTAGAATTCTAACCCTGCTCTCACACTTTCTCCCACAAATGGCCTCATCAGCATAAGAGAAATGAAGTAGGAGTTTCCTCAAAGATGCATGTCCTCTGTACCTTGCATTTGAGTCAGAGTTATAATGCCTTTTGGTCAGTCAAGATTCCTTGTAAACAAAACCCGAGGGATCATGTATGTACAGATCAGGCAGCAGAGAATCCAATAAATAAACATGACAGAAACGAACATGCAAGTTTGTTAAAAGTGGAAAAGAATCTAATAACAGTGAAATGAAGGGAGACACATGAGTAAGTGGATAGCAAGGAATGGACTTAAATGGGGAGGAAAAAAAAGCTTTTACTTTATAAGCAAGAGACCTCACAATAAATAACAACTGCGCTTCCTTTCACGAATAAATTTCTTCAAAAACAAGGTGTACAGTCAACCAGACATTTTATGTATAAATTATAAAACATGACACAGTATAAATAAATGTCTACAAGTTTCAACTATGGCCTCATCCAGTAGACCTCACAATGACTGCCTCTCCATGCCCAATGAGTTTACAAGGTGGCCTGGGAGAGAGCTTTAGGACAAAGGTCCTTTAATGTATAGTTTTCCCCCCCAAATAAATAAGCATACACTTATTTACAGTATGGACAATATATTTTTTTCTTTTTTTCTCTTTTCTTTCCTTTTTTTTCCCCCTCAAAACCTGTGTGAACATGAACACTGGTGGAAGGTTTACCACTCTAGAATGGAAGATATAGGAAAGCTGTAGTCCTGGTCTTCATCATCTTCTTCTTCCTCGGTGTCTTCCGAAATGGCTAGATGGGGGAATACAGGGGAGCTGTTGTTTAAATATGGACAACAACAGCGCAGAAGCAGCTCAGTGTGTTTTCAAAGCCCTCTCATACAGCCATATTACAGCGTTGCATTTTTATGTAACTTGCAGTGAGATGCTTTTATTTGTTTGTTTGTTTTTGGCATCTGCTGTTAGGCAATAAATTTAAATTAAAAAAAACCATAATATGTGAAGTCAAAAAAATTGCAGAAAGTTCTGAAGAATCAATGGCTCAGGTTTTACAGGCAGATTCCTGAAATTAGATAAAAAGCGCTCTTGTGTTCTAGGTATAACTGCTTTGGGTCCTTAAATCATAGTTAGTACAGGCAACTGCAAAAAGCAGCAGCCCATATGTGATAATATACAAAGCTGTCTTTCGGGGAAAAAAAAGATTTTGAAGAAGTTAGTTTAGATTCAAGTGTTAATAAAGCAAACAGCAAAGCACATTACTAAAACAAATGAATTAGGGACGAACAACCAGATACTGGAGTTTTAGAGGTAACCCAATTGATCACCAGTTAAGTCCTAAAAGCTGGGAAACATTGCAGAGAATTTTTCTGTGAATCACTGACTTGATGGTGAAATAGAGCTGCTACCTTACTTAAACAGAAACGGGCTTGCATGGGGAGGACTGCGTGCTTTTTAAGTGTCCGTTTTCTAGGGCTTGCTTGGGAAAGCCTTAAATTGCAGCAGAGTTAAAAATCGCACTTACAGTTGCAAGATCCGGAGTGCTTTACTTCCAACAGCACACCTGAGGAGCAGGCAGCTTCCTTCATGGCACATTCGCTGGCATAAGTGGCATTGTCACTGGCACAGACAGGCTCATCCGAATGACTGTCAGGGCACAGCTCATCACAGAGAGAACACCGGCCTCTGCCAACCTTGAAATCCCATAAACATTTTTTTCCACCACTGCACTGGATATCTTCACAGGAGTTTGCTTCTAGGATATAATACATCTGTGATAAGTGAACTGATTGCTCCATTGCCCCCTCTTGTCCTTTTGTTTAGTTCTCTACTAATAAATACAAACACATAATTTATAGTTTATTATTTACAATGGGGTAATGAAGATATTATGTAAAAATGTTTGATTAAATATTGAAACACACATACATACACACGCACACTCTCCAGTTTCTTCTTACATACTACAGTAGTACAGGAAAACAGCGTGTTTTGGAACAGGATTTCATGGTATCCTTGAGTTAAATATGCTTCTGATTATTTCCTACAAAGTGGTATCTTTAAAAAAAAAACAAAAACAAAACAAAACAAAAAACTCCACCAATTACTGGTCCCTGATAACAGATTTTAGGAACTGTTAAGTAATTATTTTTTGCTTCTAGCAAGTCTGGCACTTTTAAAAAATGTGTAAAATTGTGTGAGTTCTAAATTTTCTAAGATAGAATATTGTTTCCTGATTCTTCCTCGCATTTGAGTATATATGTCAATGCTTCCGGAACACAATGGGTTTCCACGAGGAATTCTGTGGTCATAACGGTTTACCCAAACTGGAGAGCATTTCTCCTTTCAGTGAAACAGCTCATGTGAGGAGACTGTGGGCTTTAGTCTTTGATTAACTCCACAGTTTTAGTACTAGAACTAGCCTTTTCAATCCTTTGTTATCTTTTTTTCCTCTCTCAATTCAGAATACCTACTGATACACTTTCCCTCATAGGCTAATCCAATCGATCTGCCCAGCAGGCAGGTGGCCTTTCTCAGGTGGCAGGCACTGGAATATGTCACTCCGTCATTCCCGCAGAGATACTGTTCAGAAGAGGTGGGTTCTGGGCAAATCCGATTACATGTCACACAGTAGGCATTATTGGTCTGGTCCACCACGCACGTGGAGCTGCCTGGACAGAAAACATCCCGACATGTCTCTGAAAAAAAGAAGGGAACACTCCTCAATAGGTCATGCAGAGCGAGCACGTGAGTATCAAGGAAATCATGAAAAAGTGAAGCATCTATTTTGCAAAAGATACAGTATAAGAGCCCTGGGGGTTAAACAAACAAACAAACAAACAAACTGTGACTCTGGGTTGGCTCCTTTCAGAACTCTACTCAATTCTTTAAAAGTTAGAAAACCGTTCTTTTATTTGGTATCAATAGGCTCTTGTGTTGACTATCCTATCTCAGAGGGCTAAAGAAAAAGCAAAAGGAAGCAGAGGTGGCTTCTTGTTCAGGAGTGGGACCTACTTTTACATCTGCCCTGGTACTGCACTTCCAGCTCTGGCTGCTCTTTACATCTGGCTTTGAGAAGTGCACATTCATTGCGGTAGGTTCTCCCATCCAGCCCACAGACTGGACCCCTCCAGGTGATGTTCGAACAATCTGGAGCGCAGACACAGCGTGGTTTGTTCTTCTTGTTCATTCGGCATTTTTTCCCTGGTCCACAGTCCACATTCTCACACGTTTCTAGGAGTTGGAGAGATACAAGGTTTGAAACCAGGATCAGGCAGTCCGCAGGTCAGCTGGTAGGGTTTGGGTGCCTTGTACAATCATGCAGCCCTGAGTTTTCACCGGAAGGGCCCACTCCCTCTCTTAGAAGACTGGGAAGAGGCATAGGGGTGGGGCTGGAGAATCTCCCCCATACCCAAATCTATCTCAAACAGCACAAGGTGGCTGGCTTTGCTAGCCAATTGAATTAGTTAAGAAGTTCAGGGACCATTGCACACTTTGTTTTGTCTACAGCTCTAACAGGGGGGATTCTACCCAACTAACCAGGGCTGGAGGATAGATGGTTGAGCCCACTAACAAAAGCTCTCCTAGTCCCAAACCACAGCTGGTCAGGGAGGAAGAAAAGGGTGAGTTGCCCTCTACTGAGGGCGTAAGATGGAGGGTAAGAGTCTTACCTCTACACGGGATGCAGTTGGGTGCGCCCCCGTTGAAAATCATCCACTTAAAGAGCGTGTTGTCATTCACATCCTCCTCGGTCCAGGAGGTGGTCAAGCGTCCGGTGCTGCAGCACTCTTCCTTGCTCAGTTCTGTCTTGTACAGGACCTGGCAGCGGCCGTTCTTGGCTTGGCGGAGCCAACAATTCCCAGCTGTGAAGAGACAGCAGTGGGAAGGTGAACAAGAGAGAGCAACCCAGTAGAGGGAGGAGCGCAGTCAGCAGGAGCAAAAGAGACACTGTAGGGATGGAGACGGATTGAGTGTGGAGGAAGGGAAAAGGGAGAAAGAAGGGATAGCAAAGCAGGAAATAAATGGAAGGGGGTGGAGAAGTGGGGAAGGCGGGAGAGCCTGATCGCTGAGGTGGGCGAGTGGGAGGGAGGGTGAGAGGGAGAAGCCAGAGCGCCCTAGCCATATCGATGTCAGTTACCAGTGACCCAGACACAACACGTGCAGTTTGCATTGACTTTTACTAGACTGTTTACTTTTATGCGTCCCATTTCATAACCTGCAGCGACTCGAAGAGCAGATTAAAGAACCTGACAAAAACAGGATGCGACGGATGTTTTTACATGTTGGTTTCATGTAGGCGGCAGGGGAATCATTTGTGACAGGGGTTAAGAAAGTAGGAAAAGGAGAGAGAGGGGGGAGAGAGGGAAAGAGAAGAGAGTAAAACACACACACACACACACACACACACACACACACACAGCGCCCAGGAACAGATCAAGCAAAAGGCACTTGTGAAAAATGAAAGCAAAAAAAAAAAAAAAAAAAAAAAAAAGAAAAAAGGCAACCGGCCCAGCCTGGAACTACCCTGCTGGAGGCGCAGCCCGCCGGACGGGCCCGTTTTGCAATCCGCCAGACCCGGAGCACGCCCGCAGTCACCGAGATCTTTCGAAATCTCTGAGGGCTGCTTTCCCTGGCGCCCACGTCCCCGGCACCCAGGCAGCGCCGCGCCCCGAAAGGCGGGTAACCCTGCGCAGCGCCGGGCAGACTGCGAGGGGCAGTGCTTCGAAGGGCAGTTCACAAGGCACACACACACACACACACACAAATCACGCTTAAGTAGGCAAAGTAACACTGTAAAGGGGGTAGGTGTCTACCATTTTATGGTTGTATATACCTACCTATGCCTACCAAGAAATCTTTTAAAATAATTCCTTCTTCCTTCCCCCTTTTTAATGTTCGGACTTTGGGCAGGAAGACTTCTCATGACTCACCGATGTGACTTTAACAATAACTGGAACGCAAGTTTCCATAGTCATTCTTTTGAAAAAAATATGACCAAAGATGTAATGAAATAAAATAAATCCAGTTTTAAAAGATAAACTTCAGAGTGTTGCTTTTAATCCATTTTACAATCTAAATCAGTTGTGGGCTACTCACAGAAAGTTTACAGAGGAATAAGAGAAAGGGGAAAAATTCTAAAGTACTCAAAACATTTCTTTTTCTTTTTTCTTTTTTTGCGCGGGTGGGGGAGGGGGGTTGCAAAAAGCATCCACTAAGCAAAAAGAAAGCTACTTCCTTTAAAAAATTTCAGCACCCACATTTCCAAGTTTGGGCAAAGTTTCTGAAACACGTCCCCCAGCCACCCAAGAAAATGCAGTATCTCTCCCCCACCCCAGCTGTTTTTTTTTTTTTTTTAAATCACCAAAAGATGCTGGAGAGAGAGGTAGATTGCAAACGGTCCGAATGAAATCTCCAGGCTACTGATGCTCTTCTTTGGAGCCAACCAGGGGAGACATCTAAAGTCATCACGGCCAGAACTTGGAGCATCTAACTCTAACTATGGAACGAGACTCCTGGTTTCTCTTTTTGCTTTTTAAAGATAACCGAGCTCGAAACTCCGTTCCCAGTCGTAAAGTGTCACTGCCCTCAGTTTTCCCACTCTTCTCCATCCCGGCGTTGCTAAGTTGGTCCAACATCTTCCTTGAGCAGCGATGGTCAGAATAGAGACCACAGAAAAGTAGAAAGCCCAGCTCCTAGCCCAGCCTCCCCAGAGCATCCCCCCTCACTCACCCTGGGCGCTGCGGTCCTCCATGAACTGGCAGAGCAGCAGCAGGAGGAGGCAGAGCCCGCCGGGCTGGTGCCTGGCGCGGACCATCCTGAGGGCAGGCGCAGGGCAGGGAGCGCGGCGGCGCGGGGAGCCGGCGTTGGTTCTGGCGAGCGGCGCGCGTCGCAGAGGCGAGCGGCGGAGGGCGCAGCGATCCCGGTGCAGCCCCGCGCTCGCCGCCGGCCGCCCGCGCGATTCAATGGACGTCAGAAGCCGGGCGAAGCCGCGCCTTAAATCTAGACGGGGGTCTCCGCGGTTTGCGGTGGGCGGTCTCCCAGTGTGTGGGGCTATGGGAGGGCGGCCGCGAGCGAGGGTGTGCGCGGCTCCTTGGGGGTGGGGAGCTTTTAAAAGTTCAGTGTGAATCAGGTGACATTTCCCACCTTCTGGAAACCCTTCCCAATTATCTGTCGGAGGTGCCCGAAATCAAAGCGGCTGGAAGGGAATCGCCGACCTCTTATTTGCGTAGGAGCGAGAGGGAGGGGGAAGGCGACGGGGCGGGCGTGAGGGTGGGGGCGACGCGTCGGGGGTGGGGAGTGGGGAAGAACACCCACTTCAGTCCTGCACGCTGCCGCTCGCCGGCGACGCTGGCGCGCCCGGGGTGGTGTGTGTGCGTGTGCGTGTGCGTGTGCGTGTGCATGTGCATGTGTGTAGGGAGGACGCTGTGGGGGCGCTGGAGACGGTGGGGCGGGGGTGGGGGGCGGGAGTTTGTCCCCGCACTGCTGCTCCACCGCTCCTGGGATCCAAAGACAGTTTGCAAACGCCGGGAGAGCCCCGAGCGGCTGAGATCTGCCCCAGGTCGGGTCGGAACGCGCCGGCCTCGCGGCAGTCGCAGGCTCCGCTGTCTGGGCGCGGAACCCCGCGAGGTTTTGTGTCTGGGTCTGCGCGTGCCTTACTTGTGCCCACCCCCTGCCCAGAGTTGCAGCTAAGATAACCGGCCCCGACACCGTCCGCCCTGGCGGAGCGGCCAGGGACTTGGCCCCCGTCTGGACGAGTCAGCAGCGAACAACAATGTTTAATGCCTCACCCCCACCCCCCTCAGTCTCGCCCTCTCCCTTTCTTTTCTCCCCTTTCACTTCGCGGCGTCTGGAGTTGGAGCCCGGAGCGGGGGCGCCAACGTAGGCGGTCTGCCCCCTCCTCCCGGCTCGCAGACTCCCGAGTTTCTGTCCACTGTCCCTTGTCTCTGCCAGTCTCTCTCTCTCTCTCTCTCTCTCTCTCTCTCTCTCTCTCTCTCTCTCTCTCTCTCTCTGTCTCTGTCTCTGTCTCTCTCTAGAATAAAAAAGGATTGCAACATCGATAATGAACTTCTGTAGCCTCAGTTTATTAAGTACAGTGCCTGGCATTCTTTGCTGAAAGTTGGCGGGTCTCTCATTTATAACATTTTTGGCACCGCTGAATGAAACTGAGGAGGCGATATTTCCTTTTATATAAAAACGATTACTTCACGGAAAATGCTATATTGTTTATTCCAAAGCTGCCTTTTTAATTTCTATTCTTTTCGCTTCTGAAGCCTGAACGACAACAGACAGAGAAGTATGCAGACGAAATTCTTGGACATTTGCAGGTCACTGGGATTTGTTCGCCTACGAATTTCAAATCCTCCCCTCTTCACCCCTCCCCTCCCCCTCCTGACCCTCCCCCAGTCTTCCTCTCTCCCTCCCACCCCCCATCGACCATCAGCCCCCCTCCCACCCTCTCCACAACTGCAAATAACTCAGTGATAACAGATTTTTTTCCACCAACTGCAGGAGATAGTGCTAATCTTTTAATAAAAGATCCCATTACAATGGGATCTGTCTGGACAGACTATAATAGATCCCGAAATACAGCCGTGCTAATATTAGAAGACAGTTGTTTGGGTGCCTCTCAGACGGGCCCAAGCCCCCCTTTGAAAATGGGCATGAATCACAAAGCCCCGCGGCCGCCGCACCTGCACCGCGCGCATTCGGTGCAGCAGGCTGGTAAAAACGGGTGACCTCGCCGCCGCTTTTCGCTTTATAATTACCGTCGTGAGGACGAGAGGGGAGGGGCACGGGCGGCCCGGGGGAGACTGGCTTTTTGCTCACTTCAGACGGCTCTGGGGGCTCCACATCCTTCTTAATCTTTCCAGCTTCGTTTTGTCTGCCTGTCTCCCTCGCCTCCTCTCCTCTCTTTCCCTCGTGGCCTCCCATACCTTTCCTCATCTCTCCTTCCGCTACTTCTTGAGGTCTCTTCTCTCCTTCTATCCCACTCTGCCCCTTCTCTCCCTCCCTCTTCTCCCACCCTCTTTCTTTTCCCGTCTCCCTTTCTCTCCTTCCTCCAAAGCATTAATGTAGAGTTGTTTAGTGCCCTCTAATGGCAGACGACATTAACAATTAATAGCAAACTGTCCCCTTTGCAGGAGACGCCACTCAATGGCAGAGTTCCAGAGTTGGATTTATTTCTTCTTTATTCAGAGATGGATATAATGTCTATACAGTGATGTGCAGCAAGGAAAGTTTGTTTTCTTCCCTTCAAAGCTTCTCCCCCACCCCCGGAAAACTTATTTAATGGAAAGGGGAACGCCAACAATTATTTTTGCTTGATTTTTTTTCCCATACAAATTTGTTTTTTCTTGGCAGCAAAAGACACTGCTTCTGTTTTAGCTAGATTTATCAAACCATATGTTCAGGGTTGAAAGATAAACATTTTAAATTCATGAAAGATCTTAGATGGTACATGACTGGATGTTACAGCTCCTAATGACCATTAAAACATTTTAAAGACTACAACATAGTTACAATATTTTATCTGTGTCTCCAGTTTAAATATTCTTTTTGACCCTGAATCGGCAGTAGCCACTGGAGGCAGGGATCTTTTCTTAGTTTTTTTTTATCCTAAGATTATACAAAATATTTATATTTATTCATATATGAATTCATCTTGCCTATAGCTTATATTCTCAGTACTTTTCTTGGAAGATTATTTTAAAGACTTTAATTTTTCCCTTTTAAAAACCTGTAAGCAAGGAAAACAGTGATGTACTTTGTATGTCCTTATTAGATTTAAATCTTTATTTTGTCTATGCATGTGTTATCTGTTGATATAAAAGGATCATACAAGTATACACAAATATTACTTTTTTTGAGGGGAGGTTATTTGTGGCTAAATTTGGGAGACTTAATCGAAGAATATCAAGATGTTTGAGCAAAAGTATTCAATGTATGGAGATAATTAGTTTATGTATTACATAGAAAAATGGTATAAGAACTTTCTGAATTAATTTAATAATTATAGCCTCACAATTCCAAATTCTAAAATGACTGGGTAAAAAGTAAATATTCTATTTCTATTTTTAGAATCTAATATCAAATATTCAGAGTAGTCGTTTGGCTAGATTGACTTCATTGACCAGTTGCTTTGGCACTGACTAGTTGCTTTGGCATCTTGGCTATGCCAAAGCAAAGCATGTAGCTCTCACTGCAAAAAAAATGCCGCAACTCATGTGAATTCTTTGGTACCAGATGAAGACCCAAAACATCATCATTTCGTGCCCTAAAGGGGGAGGCCCTGCAGGTCAGGGTTGAGGTCACTGGCAAACACACTGTGGAAAACACAAATGCCATGTTGCTTTTGCCCTTGTGAATAAGCAGTGTGGTGTTTGTTTCATGAGACAAGCCCATCCTGTTGTCCAGCTGCACCTTGGATAGTATTGATCTGTTTGGGAAAATGTCTGCTTCGAATCTACACAGATCAGTCATCAGGACTCTTGATATCCCAGGTTATTTTCTGGTCATGACAGAGGAAATGAGACCCAGGGCAGTAAGAGTCCCTAAAAGAGACTCTTGTAGACATCAGGAAGAGACCTATACAACTTCTGTGGGAGAGTGGCACTACACCTGTTCAGTGACGTTACAGAAAAACAGCTGCTGTTTCTTTTTACTGTTTTATCTCCTATAAATGTTAAATATTGGGTTGGTAGATATTGAAATGTCAAAGGGACATTTTAAAATAAAAATGTCATCTTTCATTTTGTTGTATGCCTCCAAGTTTGACTTATTTTTTTCCTTTCTGTTCTGCCAAAAAAGTAAATGTAAATTATGAGAAACACAATAGGACCACTTTGTAACTGAATTTCTGAGCAGTGTACAAAAAGACTACTGTTCTCTTATTTTTTTTTTGTCAGCTTCAAAAGCTATCTTCCTTCTGAAGTTTATAAATTTAAAATATTAGAGTTTAGCAAATTATTCAAGCTAGTTCCCATAGTAGGTATTGAACACCTGTAAAATTGTTGTATAAGATCAGAACTGACCCAGTTAGCTTTCTGTCTGTAAAAAGAGAACAAAGCAGAGGGATGTTACTACATGCAGAATGTTTGGAAGTCATGAGTGGACAACTTTTAGATTTTGTTTAAATATTAAACAGTTTTTTAAGTTAGATGTTTTGCAGAATGAATCATTTTCCAAATGCAAATAACCAATCTTGGTTAAACAACAGTATTCAAGCTTTGAGAAATAGGCTAAAATGATTTTGAAGTCAGCTTTTGTCTTCTAGGTACAGAAACAGTTACTTAATGTGTCATGGTCTTTGGAATTGTGCAATTTTGTAGGCTAGAATAAGGATTTGATGGGGGTGGGTGGGTAATAGTTCTGTAGTGGCTGAATTACTGCAGAACTAAAAAGTTAAGAAATGTGAGTACATACAGGCAATGTTTATCCAAGATATACAAAGAAGTTAGGTTTCTTTAAAATCATAAAATATATTTTTAATAAAATAAGATAACAATTAATTGCTTGGACTTTTTTTGGTGTTACTTTGGTATTACATAATGTCAGTCAGTCATGGGCAGCCCTTTTTGTTTGATACTACCCATTTTATATCTTTATTTTATACGTTCTTTATACCTTTATTTTCCATTCCTATCTTAGAACTATGTTAGATTTCCAGAAATCACCTAAGACTTGTGCCACATAGTCACTTAAACTAGCTATGTTAAGAGAGTCAATTCAACATCATTAAGTCTTTGAAATAAACCTTAGTAAACAATTCAAATTGTGCCTCAGGAAAAGAATGTTATATTGGATTAAGAAAAAGTTCTAAAATATTTGAGGTCACTTTGACACTACAAATGATTCATTTATTTGGCTATGTCTGAAAATATCAATATGTGACCTTTTGTGCTCTTTACCCTGGTTCCATTTACACTTTATGTTGCATGGAAAGTGTAAGGAGAGCAAATTGGTGTTTGCTGTTCTGTTTCCCTACTTTATGTTCAAAACAATGTGCCAATCAAATAAGAGCCACTTTCCTGAATTATTCATTGACTAACGGTAAGTTGGTATGCTGTAGTTACTTTTGTGTATTTTAGTTTAGAAACCTTGGCTTAGATTTTCATAGAGTAGTTGTAGCTTGAACACTTAGTTCTGTTCTCTTACTGTTTTCATCAGTAGTTGTTAGATCATCCATCATTTAAAAAAAATTGACACCACCTGTGTCTCATTTCTGATGGCCAATTCACTTAAGTAAAATATTATGTTTATGATAGATCCAAAGTTCACAAGGCAGTTAGATGTGACTTAAATATCCTGTTGCATTGTCCTGTAAATTTTTCAGTTAGTCATAGCTGTGATGTAAATGCATGTGTCACTTCCCAAATTCCTGTGTTGGTACTTAATCCTCAAGGTGATAGTTTTAAGGTGTGGGGTCCTTTGGAGATGATTAGGCCCTGAAGGCACTATCTATGGGGTCTACCCTATTCACAAAGATAGGGTTAGACCCCATAAAAAAGGATTTCAAGGAAAGATCTTACCATTTTTACCTTTCACAGTTCTGCCATGTGTGACGCAGTGGCAAGGCACTATCTTTGAAGTAGAGTTAGCCTTACCAGATACCAAATCTGCTTATGGTTTTTGGACTTCCCAGTGATCAGAATTATGAACAATATATTTCTGTTATTTATAACTTACTCAGTGTATAGTGTTTTTTTATAGGAGCAGGATGAGCTAATTTTTGGAGGCAAATTTTTTGCAAACCCATTTTGCATTTTGCTTTTACACCTAGTTAAAAAAATTCAGATGGCATTAACAAGCTCTATATCTGGGACCTGATATGTTCTATTGGTTTAAAATATTTTTTGATCCTTTAGAAACACACTGTCTTTAGAGTAAATTATGAAATCAGGAAGTATAATTTCATCAACTTTATACTTTTTCAAGATCACTTTTATTATTTTAGTTATTTTTCCATACAACATTTAGAACCTGATTCTTTCTACAAAAATAGCTTGATGATATTATAAATGTGACATAATTTAAGGAGAACTGACTTTTTAATAATATTAAATCTTCAAAACCATGAACATAGTATATCTTTTACTTACATTTTTCTTTACTTTCTCTTAACTGTGGTTTTTGGGTTCATTTTATATTTTGGCTGTCATTGAAAAACATGTGGAGGTAAGATATTACTAAATGCAGTGTTCACCTCTGTATCTCAAAGGAATTCAATGTGTTATAAAAATTTAGCCATGCAGGCTGATACTTGTCTTTATTCTACCAAAGGCTGATTGTCTATGGTCAGTAAAAAGAATGTACTGAGCAGTTTCTAACAACGATACATTAACTCATCAAAATCTCTTGCATGCATTTTTGCAAGGTCCTTTTATACTATAGTTAATCTTTCCAGTGAATAATTCATCATCAAGAGATTTGCACTTAGCAAATGCTAAAAAGGAGCCTCTATTGGTTTGTATTTTATTGAATATTAACTCTTCATCATTTTCATGTAAACAGACTCCTACTCAAAACAATCCATTATGATGCTTAAGTTTTTAGAGATAGAAAGATGAATTTTCCATTATGCCAACATTTTGGTGGTAGTCACTTTTTGTCTTTTTTCATTTTTGGAGATTTATGACATTTCAATTGTCATTGCTCTCTCTCTGATTCATTCATCCTTTCTGTAGTTTCCTTTCCCCTTGTATTTCATTTTTCATCCACCAGAAGGGTAAGTACTACAATCTAAACTTGAACCTTTTGCAGCATATATTGGCTTATTTTTTCACGTAAATGTTACATTCAAAAGTAAACAATACTTTGTATTGTTTATCCAACACTTCTATTAAATATTTGACAATGGGTTGAGGTCAAATGGTGATGACACAACATGTGGAAATACGAGACAGATGATGCATTAAGTGTTGAAATAAATTATTTCAACACACAGCAAGACCTACTATTTTTTGGACCAGAATGGAAATATATATAATGGGAACACACTAGTAGATGAACGATGTAAAGGCAATCTTGGTCAGTGTGTGCTTAACCTCCTATAAATAGTCACTATTTAGCAATATAAAATTGTTAGTATATGTAAGAGTTTCATTTATTTGGTTTTCCAATACATTAGATACGTAATTCTTTTGAACTAAGTGCAATTTCCTTGAAAATAAGGATATGAAAATCATCAACAGGAAGCATGTGTTAATAGCTCACATGCTGGGCAGATGGAAACATAATGTAGAAGAACCATTTAGTTGAGATCATTTTGGCTTCAAGACTTCTAATCTTTGCTTTAACAGAAAACATTGCTTTGGCCAGCCAGATGACACAATGATCACACTGTCAACATTTTCATTTGTGCCAGAGCACCAGATTTCCTGGAGAAATTGTTAGGCAGTGATTCTTTTTCTTGTTCAAGTCCCTTTGAGAAGCTATTGAACTATATGAGCCATATATTTGTTTTGCATTTATTTTTAAAGAGTCGGTAGACACATTGAAATTTATGCATACTGCTTGCTTTTAAAGAGCTTTTTGGGCTTTAGTTAGAAAGTTCTTCCCAGTATATAATTTTTTTGTGTGTGTGCCGGATATTGAACTCAGGACCTCACATTTGCCAAGCAGGCACTTAGGCCACTGAGCTAAACCCCTGGCCCTGGTATATGACTTTATATAAGAGATAATCTTACAAAATTAACCATACCATCATTACAGTTGTCTTGAGAGAGGTATACATACATACATACATACATACACACATACACACACACTTGCACATGTTTACTGTTCCTTTAATAATAGCCACCATGTATTAAATACCTATTCCATGCCAGGCACTATTTTGTTATCTATTTTTCTAGGTAGGTATTAATTATGACCACTGTTTCTTAGATCTGAGCACAAAGCGAACAATACTGTGTTTTAAAATAAGATATGCAGTACAGCTTTTAGGGAAGGGTTACAATTTGGCTTCCTAGGAAATAATATGGAAAAAGAACCAGTTCTGTACTTATAACTATGTGCTAAACAAATTAAGAATACTTTAAAACATAATATTCTCTACTGTCTCCGCAATTGAGGTACATAAAATTTGAGTATGCAAGTACAAAATGTCTGTTACATTCTCCAGACCCTGCATTAAGGATAGAGAAGAAAACAAGACAAAGTTAGTTACAATTTTCTAGTTGTTTTTAGAATAAGATAGAAAGTAGACATTAAGTAAGTAAGTCTATACTTACTTAAAGTCTATACTTACTTAATGTAGGATATATTCTGATAAAGTCAGTGCAAGTCTTCTTGCAGTGACATTTATCTGAAGCCTTACTTGCAAAGACGGGTTGTTAGGAGAATGTGGTGCTTTGGGGGAGATGGCAAAAGAGTATTTGTTGAGCCTAGGTTGTAAGAAGTGAATCATTCAAAGAGTCAAAGAAGTTTTGTAATGACCACCAAATTTGAGCAGAGTGGAAATTGAGAATGGGAAAGATGATAGTCCATGTTGTGTAACCTCTTGCCAAAATCTTGAGTTTACTGATTTTCCAGAGGAAATCCGTGGGAATATAAGTAGGGTATGGCCTGAGCCTTTTTTCATATTTTAACAGCTAAACTATGGAGGTAGTTGGAAAGATACTGGTGAAAGGGCTACATCTAGAAATGATTAAGAAGTGAAATTGGTACGTTCTGTGGATTGGATGTGAGGGATGAAGGGAAAGGAGAAAGTAAGGCTGACTGTTGGGTTTCTAGTATAAAGACAGTGAGTACTACTTCTCAGTATGGGTAATAGAGAAGGGAAAAGTTTCTGTAGGGACTTGGATTCTAGGGTCTTGTGTGAGTTAAAAATGAATGCTCTAAACTTCCAGGTTCACTTTTATCGATAAATTCATTATGAGCAACACTGAAAACAGCCAGTTTGGCCTAGGAATGACCAAATGAAAACACAAAATACTTTGTGATGAAAAACAAATGAATAAGTTGTTTTATCAACTAGTATAAAAAATGTGTTCTTTTTGCATTTTCTAAGCACTAAATTTAAAGGATGGCAGCAACTTAAGGTTTAAAACTTATGTGACTATAAATGAAAGGGAGCCTAAGCATTTTCTCAGGATACACAATTGCTTGAGAATCTTTGTCTTAGGTAGACCAATTTCATTGTCTATAAGGCCAGTTAGGTTCATTACCTGGAGTCAAGGTAAAGAGAGTGGAAGACAAGAAATCCATTTTGAGCTATCTCTGATGTTTATTCATACATTAAACAATATTTATTGTGTGTGAATTATTTTGAATACAATTGAATACTACTTGTTATAAAAACCATTAGAGGAATAACTGATGGGGAATTAGTATTTATATAGCCCTAAAGCAATCAGGTGACTTTCTCAGTTCACAGGGAATTTCACAGTGACATAATAAAGGGATCAGGCTATCATTACTTTCATCCAGTGGCCAATAATTGTATCACTGTGATGATATTAATCAGCTTTAGCTGTGTTCTTTTGTGATGGGATGCTGAGAATTAACTTCATTCATGATGAATTCTAGTTAAACTTGTGTGAATCTAATCAAGATACTAACTTGATTAGTATCTAATTTATTGAAAATTCAGACAAAAGACTTATAGCACACAGATGATCACAAGATGGGTAATCCTACAGGACAACTGATCTGCTATCATCAATCTGGGAACTCATAGATGGATGCATCTCCTTTGTTCCTAAGAAAAATTTTAGGCTAGTTTTGTACAGCTGAGCAAATAGAGTTAGTGAAGGTGGCCATCTCAATAAAGCATCTTTGTAATGGCTTTCCTTTGTGTTCTTTTGTATCCCTTACTATTCACTCCTCAATCACAAGTGCCAATAAAGAGTTTAAATTTCACTTAAACCTTCTTTCACACTTTGCTTTCTGAGGGATTCACACTAAGAGGAGTGCATCTAACAGATTTAAGGAAATAATGAGGCCACTAGGTTATATAGTATTTTCTGTATGGCATAGACTTTCCTATATATAATTAGGGCAAAGATTACATACATATGCTTATTAAGGTTATAGAACAGGAATGACAACTAGGCAAATTTGATTCGAGAGCAGAAAATAATTCTAAAGCTATAATCAGCAAATATCTGTTTTATGTACCACATAGAAGTGTGCCATTCATTCATATTTGCCTTCATTCAAATAAAAAATAAAAGCGATCAAGGGGAAGATAGGAAGTAATTGCATACATTAATAGAGATAAAAAGGCCCTCATTTTCAGGTGATTTACATGAGGTTTAGGCAGTGTTCATAATCATTTTCGTAGCGGCCTCTCACCTACATTCTTCCTTTCTCTGCACACTCACTAGAATTCAAAATATGCTCTGCTACTAAAAACTTTGCATTTATTGCCTTTTTTTTCTTGAAAACTTTTTATGTTAGGTGCATGGGTGTCTTGCTCCTTCACTTCTTTTAGGTCTCTGATTAAATATTAGTTTATGTATCTAAAATGTTACATATATGCACATACACAAATATGTCATATGTAAGGAAATATATGATAATATAACATATTTTTATCAATGGGCTATTTAATCACTCTTGAAAAGGTAAAATAAACGATTATATTTTCCTCCTTGAATGTTTTCAAAGTAAGATATTGGTTGAACAGCTAATCTTGGAAAGTTTGCTTTCTGGCACATATTGTTCTAGATGGACCACTATGTCTTTGTTGTCCCAGACATTAAACAACCACCCCTTTATTTTTAATTGAGAAGGCCTAATTTTTTTTTAATTGAGGAATGGTATCAGAGGAGTCCTAGAGGTATTCATTGAAACTGGATAACATTTTTTTCTATATTTTAATAAACAGGGCTTGAAAAAATTTTACTCTAAAAATAATAAATTTATATTGATGTTTTGCATATCATAAAATTCACTCTAAAAGTGCACAATTTATTGATTTGTAGCATCTTCACAGAGCTGTACAACTGTTGCCATCAGTTAATTCCTGCACATGCTTATCATCCTAAAAACAAACTCTTAAGTCACTCCTCATTTTCCCTTTACTCTTGCCCCTGGCAAGTGCTTATCTATTTTTGTTTTCTATGAATTTTCTTTTTCTGGATGTTTCATATGAATGGGGTCAAAAAACATGTTGACTTTTGTTATTATGTATTATATCTTTCACTTAGCCTCTTGTTTCCAAAATTTATCTAGTTGTAGCATGTATTGGTAATTAATTTTTAATGCACTGAATAAATCTACCACATTTTGCTTATCTATTAATCAGTTGATAGATAATTGGGTTATTTCTACTTTGTTAGTTATTATAAATAATACTGCTATACATATTCAGATACAAGTCTTTGACCATACTTTTATTTCTCCTGGGTCTGTACCTACGAATGAATTTCTGGGTCATATAATAACTCTATGTCAAGGTTTTTGAGGACTTGTCAAACTGTTTTACAAGCAGTATTTTGGAAACTGTTTATATGATTTTCTACTCTCACCAGCAATGTATAAGTGCTCCAATTTCTCCACATCTTTAATAACACTGGTTGCTAGATGTCTTTTTGGATATAGCCATCTTCACAGGTGTGAAGTGGTATCTAACTGTGCTTTTTTTTATTTTTGAAAATAAATTCTGCTTGAAGCTAAATTCATATGTAGAGATTTTTGAAAGGAAGAAATAGGTGACATCAACCTGTAAACTTCACTAAGGAAATTCAGATGCACTGCAGTGTATGTTGGTACTGATAGACATAGTAAAGGAAAGTGGCTTACAGAACCTGTAGCACTATTTACAAAATAGTAAATTTTATTAGTAAACACATTTACATTTTCCAGAGTAAAAACCCCGAAGGTACAAGACAGAAGCTCCCCATTTACAACTAAAGCATAGCAGGGGTGAGTGGATTAGGAAACTTGTCTACAGCTGAAGGCAGATTGACTTTGCATTCAAAGCATAATTTTCCACATCCTGTTTTTCTCTTTTTGTGATTTTGATTTCTATTTTTCTTTTTTAAAAAATTTTATTTAAAGAGGAAAAAAAAGCAAAACAGAAAAAAGGGTAGAAACAATATAGAATTTCAGAAAAAAATAAACAGTAAGAAATCACTAGTTGATAAATTACATATTGTCTTCTTAGGTATAGTTGTTCAAGTTACAAAATTAAAGCATACAAAGTGGACATTCAAACAGTGAGGCTGCAAACAGTCCTGTTCAATGATCCAGCAAAAACTTAGCAACATGGTTATCAATCCTACACACGTATACATACAGTTATATCCTTTAGAGCATGTTCTTTTCATCCTCTTGCCTTTTAAGTCCATTATCTGTTTAATGATATCATGTTTCAGCTTGCTCAGTACCTTATTGATCTATTTTGTTGTTATTTACTTTTTAATTAAGTTATATAATTCTGTTGCTTTGTTTTTGAGTTTGTCCTCATCCATTCCCCATGAATCAGCTTTGGTGGAGTTGGGAGTTTTTGGAGGTATTTTGTTACATTCTTATCTTTTTAAAAATTTTTTTAAAAAATTATTTTGAAGGTAGTAAAATACACAGAACAAGACAGAAAAAGCCAATTGAGACAATTCAGTGAAATTGGTGCAGGACTTCACCGCAGGTTACTGGGATAACAGTAATAGGTACCATGGTATATCTTGTTATCTTCACAATAGTTGTTCTTTCAATCAGGTATAGCAAAATCAAAGGAAATACAGAACATTATAGAACTTATCAAAACAGAATATTGAATAGAGCAGTACAGTTAATCGGAACAAAGCAAAACAATGATAACAATATTTGCCTTTATAGAGATGGTAGAAGGAAACCCCCCCTATTTGCTAGACTGCATATGGTCAACCTCCCAAGAGCTGCTCAGACTTCTGGCTCCCATTTACTAATGGGGGTGGGATGCGATGGGATGTCTGATTCGCGCTGGTAGGCTCACAACCACTTACCAGGGTGGCACCATAAGTTCCATCGTGGCACGGATCTCAGGAGATGCTGGTGGTTCTCGCCTTGGGGCAGCCGCAGCCTGCCAGGCCACAACCACTTACCAGGGCAGTGAGCTGTTTGCTTGGTTTCCCTGCCTGATTTCTATTTTTCAATTCACTTTTAACTTTGCATTATTTTAATTTACTTTTTAATTTTATAATTGTAATTTAAGATTTGATTTTATAATTCTCATGGTGCCATGAAAATCTTAATTACTTACATTACTATGAAAACAATTATTTTTTTCCTATGCTGGAAAGAGTGTAGTTTAAAAACCTTTCTTTTTTAGATTACAAAAGATTTAAAAACCCTTTAAAAGGTATTTTCTTGTAGAGGTAGTTTCTCTTTAGGTTTTGGGCTCCTTTGTTGAAAAAAAGCTCTTTTTCAACAGAACAGATTTGAAAAAAAGAAGAAAGAACTTCCTGAAGCAGAAGCACAGGGGGAAAATAATAGTAAAGTTTTACAGAAAGCACATAAACAAAAGTCCCCCACTTGATTACGAAAGTAGTATGTGTTACTGTAAAACGTGGAAAATATAGTACATTAAGGAGAAAATTGAGATCTTCTGTTTCCTTACTACAGAGAGATAACAGTGATTAATGCTTTGGTATATGTTTATCCAGAACTTTTTCCATGTATAAATTGTTCACAGCCTGGTTTATCCACACATTTTCCAACAGTTCTGTAGTACAGCATCATGCCTTCAAATCCAGAACTGGGAATAAATACACTTTTTTTGGTACCTAGAATGGAACTCAACCTAGCATTTGCCAGGCAGGTGCCTATGCCACTGAGCTAAATCCCTGGCCCCCGTGTATAAACGGAATGACTCAGGGGATCACCAATACCAGGCCAGTTGGGGTGGCAGAATCTCCCTAACAGAAATCTAGGTATTCTGGAAAATTTGGGAGTTAGAAACACATCTCACTTTTCAGGATACTTGCCAAACATGTAGGGTTTAATGGGAAGAGAAGGAAGGATGGTAGGAAGTAGGTAAGGCTTAAATTTCTTAATCTACACATTGTGAAATTCTTAGTCTTAGATCGGGCAGGGTTCAAAATCATTGAAGATATGAGACAGGATGGGCAGCTCCTCCCAGGGAAGTGATCTATTATAGAGTTCTAGAAGAATGGGGCATGGGAGAGAGAACAGTTATGACTACTTTTTTCTGTTATGTCTATCTCAAGAAAGAGAATAGACTTAACCTACACAGACAGAGCTCATCAGAGGCAGCAACCTTGGGTTCTGAGGAAGACCAAGGCAGGGAACCAAAACAAGGACTAACAATTGTGCACACTGAAAACAAATAAATTTATTTCCAATTATGTCACACATTTTCTGAAAAAAGAATCTGTAACAATAAGCAACAACATGGTAATTTTCTTCCAACTCAAACTAATGTCAAGCTTTGCTGAATGTGTAAAGAAGTACATATTTTCTACACAGAGTAAAGAGAGAAGCTCCCAGAGTATACTATGCTAATAAGCCATTCTTAATGGAAGAAGCAGAAAATGGCACTGTTATGGAAAGCAACTAGAGATATTTGAGGAATGTGTATTCTTGTTGCCCTTACAATGGTTAAAAAACTTCACTTTCAACCAAAATGAGTTTTCTTTTTCCTCCCAGAAAGTTCTACTAAAATGCAAGCTAGAGTAGAGTGCCTGGGTCAGTTGTGGGTGTTCAATAAATGTTAAACACCAACAATTTTTGAAGTTTTCTATGTTATGTCTGCCCTAGAAAGGATTTCTTCAGCAAAGCTATGGATTAAGGGTAGTCTGAGGCTCCAAGAAAGAGAGACATAGAAACTTTGCCCACAGCTCGATCCCACACACCAAAGTGTCAGAACAAAAAGAACAGTATTTTGGGCAACTTCTGCGTTCTTTCCTGCATACTGAGCACTCTTTTCTTGCTAGTGGCCCTTTATGAATAAGGGGTTGAATTGGCCTGCGATTCTGGAACTGAAAAGTGCTGGCATCTTAAAAGGGATAACCTGTGAATATGGTCTTGGGTTTTCCTTGCATATTTACATCTCCCCACGTCTAGCTGCAACAAGAGAAGAAGTTGGAAATAAGGAGATAAGTATTCTCTGGTCTAGATGAGGGGCAGAAGTTAGTCTCTCTTCCAATCTGCATGTCTGAGAGTTGAATCTCTACTGCATGGGGCACAGGTATAGATTGTACAACAGAGGGCCCCCTGTGTACATCAGACAGGAGGAGTTTGTTCCAAGTGTCATAGTGTTTTCATCTTGATAGTCTAGTATAATCTGGTGGGATGGTGGGGGATGGTGCTGGGACAGGAGAAAATAAATGCTCAGGTAGCTAATCAATGAAGGCTTACATGCTACATGTGCAGAAATGAAAAGAGAGCTCAGTGTATCCATTGGTTAGCTGAGGCAACTAAAAAAGGGGAGTGGGGCTTTCAGGAAGAATAACATTTGCAAAACCTGAAAATGATCAAGGGAATCTGAACCATGTACTGGAAAAGCAGAGTCAAATTCAGTAATATGTTCATTAATTGCAGTATCATCATTGTGAATCATCCTCACAGTATGATGAGAATTCAAAACGCAAGAGAGACCTGTCTTGGTCTGTATCCTTATGTCAAGTTGAGGCATTTATTTTGACGTTGGTATTAGAAAATGCTGTTATCAATGCTATGACTATTCATGTGAGTAAACTGGACTCAAAGCTGCCTGATTAATGACGCATAGTACAGTCTCATTTAGTACACACGTAGTCAGGCTGTCTGTCACTGTTGGTGGATTTGCTTCTTCACCTCGGGACTACATACAGTCTCAGTTAAGAGAAAGTTTCTCCAGGTTTGAAGCATGAAGCCTCAATTTGTTAAATGCTATGGTTTCCCAGGACTGAGTGTATATGCTGCATTCCTAACTGTTTGGCTTCTGCACATTCTTCCCACTTTTCTTTGTGGGCACTGCTTCTAATCAAACCCTTTGGCTTGTACTAGATGCAGCTGCTGTGGCTTAGTACATATGTCCAGAGGCAGAGATTCAATGAACAGAGCTTAAATGCTGATGGAGTGACTACATTCTGGGTCTATGTTTTTGGCACTCTGTCTTTCCACTCATGTCAGTTGTGGCCCATGCGTGATACTATGGGGACTCCTGGGGGAATTGAGGGTCCATGTTCTTGTTTTCGATTGATGGTTACAGGGCAGCTTTCCTTGAGTTAACTTCTCAGTGATATGTCTTGACCTTTGTGGGTGTGATTTCCACCAGGAGAGAGCTGTTGTTAGAACGAGTGTTCTATTTTTTAGGCTGCTCATGCATTTTTGAACAAGTGCCCTAGGAGGTGGAATTTGTACATAGTTCTTTCCCCAAACACACACGTGAAAGTTTTTTCTGTGAGAGTACTCCCCTTCCCGTCCCCACCTTGATTTACATTTTTGCACTGGGATGATTTTGCAACATTGAAGACAGGATCCCTTGGAATCTCATCTATTGTCTTGTGGTTTAGGTTTCAAAGTCAAGTCACTGAATATATAGAAGTTTCTGAATGATTTCACCAACATTACATGATACTGCCTTCTGTGCTGGCTTGGTTTTTAAGAGGATGCTGGGCAAAGTCTCATTCTGGCTTTTAGAAGCATGGTTTTGTCTAGCACACTGCACAAATAGATGTACCCAAATTCAATTGGTGGTGGAGAGCAGATTTCATAGCTTTAGCAAAGTCTGCCATCAAATCTAACATGCTGGCTTCATCATAATTTTAGGAGTTTAGAGAAATTATCTTGTCAAGATACCTACTTACTAAAGATCTGATGTATGCGAGTATCAGTTGAGTTAACACAGAATTTTGACCCTTTGATATGAATGATGTAGAATAAGGAGAGTTTGGGTTAAGCTTAAGTCCAGGAATTAAGTCCTGTGCTTCTTGAAAATTGTCTATGTTGCCACAAAACTTGGTCCCCTTAGTTCTGTGAGGAACAAAGTATATCTGTAAGACAGATGTGAAATTTGGGCACTTGTTTTCTTTACCATATTTCATATTTGAAGTTCTGCTTCTTGTCAAAGCTTCTCTTTACAAGTAGGTTTGTATGGCTTCATCAAATTAAAAGAGATGAAATACTGTAAATGTATAAGAATGCTTCTATTGCTTAAAATAGAATTGTTGAAATAATATTTATATACATAAAACTTGAAAAAATGTAAATTTAGTGCATATTTAGAAAATATACACATGAAATGATGCCTTATTTGTAGTGAAATAAATTGTTATGTTAGGAAATTAAGGAAGAATTTGTTTACTTTTTGGTTTTAGTTGAATTTTTGTATCTGTATGTTGATTTTGTAAAAATATACATTTTTTGGGGGTTTAGCTTCGGCTATCTTTAAGGAAGCCCAAATTCCACTATAAAGTGAACAAACATTTTTCATGAATCTTCAGTTGCCTAGGGATATAAGATTATTAAGTCAGGCTGTTGGTCAGATGAGGGAACTCTATTGGCAATTCTCAGAGACAAAATTGAAGGAAATGAACACTAAGAGTTAATAAATTTGAATAAAGAATGAAACAATCACCCGTGCTCACAAATACGTGACTATTTACTTCATTATGTGCAGCCATTGTTACTATTTCTTTCATAAGGGAACAAAAGGAATAAATATGATATGTCTTTTAAGGAGTGTTTAATTAAAGTGGAGAGTAAAGATAGGATACGGCAGTGAAGTGCTCCTAAAGCAACTTAAGCCCATGTAAGTAACGGTATGGTGTAGAAAGCATACATAATGTCTAAGGGAGTTAGAAATAGAAATATATTCTGTGTGGATCTGTTAGCTTAATTAATTACAGTCCTTTTGTTTCCAAGAAAGAATCATTTGAAACCAGTGTACCCAATTACAAATGAAGATTAGTAAATCATTAAAATGAAGATTAGTAAATCATTTAGTGTCTATCAGAAGATTCTGATTTTTATAATTTTTTGATAAAATATTATGGGAAGATGGAAGAGTCAGTTATTCTTTTTGAAGAAATAGAGGTACTCATATGGAAAAGACCTTCAAAGATGAGAGTTATTTTATTATAAGAATATATGTGTTTTAGGAAGAAGCACAAGCAAAAGCAAATATATAATATTAGTGGAGAACTGTTGGAAGTTGATGAATCTGGAACTACTAAATTGTGCTGGTCTTAGAATGACATAGCAATACATTCAGACTTGATGTAAAGCCAGTAAAGGGCAGAAGGCATGATTAGATATGTACTTGTTACTATGAAATACTTACAAAATTATAATTTGGAAATTAAAATAACTTAGAAACCTATGGAATAAATTTACAGCTTCTCAAACAGATGCTACTGACATTTGAGGCATGGCTACTTAACTAACTATATCTTACATAATTATGTTCAAAAAACACTATAGTGAATAAGTTTTTGATACAATAAACACTTTTTTTGTATAATGCTGAAAAAGAAATTTGGAAAATTGTAATTCTATTTATGGCTATAATTTTTTTTTTGTACCAGGGATCAAACTCATGACCTCATGCTTGCCAGGCAGGCATTTATGCCACTGAGCTAAATTCCTGGCTATAGCTACAATCTTTTGTTAAATATGGTAGAAAATAAAACTCCCAAAGCAACAATAAAAACAACAGGAAACACAAGGAACAAGAAGCTGGTAATCTTGCTTAAAGCTTTTGTAGGTTTTCTAGCATTACCAGTATTACTGTACTACTAAACAATTACTACTTATTTTTTATTGTCTACCATGGGCCATATATCCTCCTAAATATTTTACTTATAGTAAAATTTTAAAGCTTTTTATTTTTAAATAAAATTTTGTATTTTAAGGTAGACTTAGATTTACAAAAAATCACAGAGAGAACAGAAAGGTTCTCACTTTGGCAGTACATATACTAAAACTGTGAATGATAAAGACAGTACAGAAAGTTCTATGTGCCCTATATTAATTTTCTCCTATTATTAACACCTTGTATCATTATGGTACATTTGCTACAATTAATACATCAATATTGGGGGCTGGGGATTTAGCTCAGCAGCATAAGCGCCTGCCTTGCAAGCACATGGTAGTGAGTTCGATCCCTGGTACCGATAAAAAAAAAATCAGTATTGATAAGGACAAAAGTCTATACTTGAATTCCCTTAGTTTTCACTTTTTTTTCCTTTTCCAAAATACATACCTGATACCACAAGACACTTGTCATATTTCCTTAGGCTCCTTGGCTGTGACAGTTCATAGTAGATTAATTTTAAAAGATGGAGCCAAGTACGGTGATGCACATCTGTAAATCCCAGACTTCAGGAGACTGAGGCAGGAGGATCATCACAAGTTCAAGGCAAGCCTGGACTATATAAGAGACCCTGCCTTAAAAAAAATGAAAAGGATTTCATTTATGTGGTCTAGGCTGGCCTTGAACTCCTGGATTCCAATGATCCTCCTGCCTTAGCCTCTTGATTTCTGGGACTACAAATGTATACACCACCATGCCTGATGTATAGTAGAATTTTTAATCATCATAATAATTACACATAGTAAGATTATCATCTATCATCTTTTTCTTTTCTTTTTTTTAAAGTGAGAAAACTAAAATATAGAGAGGCTATGGTTAAAACAAATAGCAATCAACTTCAGAACTCAGGGCCAAAGCCCTTCTTGTTCACCACTGCACTATTCATTAAAAGACTGACAAATGGACAACTACATTCCTGTACTCGTGACATAGGCAACATGTGGCAAGTGCTTGAAAGCTTCAAAAGGTAAAGATTATTTGTGGCTTGTAGGAGTTTAGTAAAGTTTCTGACAGATACCAACAATGAGATAAAGTTTGAGCCAGGGCTTGAGAATTGGGAGGAATAATTATAGAATACTTTTAGCTGTTTTCAAATAGAATCCCTATCTTAATGCATTTTTATAGCAACTCCAGAATAGGTGAATGGTTTTGCCTTGGAGAAAATGGCTTGAACACAAGAATTTTGAGGTCATGCTTAATAAACTCTCAATATTTAAGCAAAGTATTGTCATAGAAATTCATTTTACTTCCAGTTGATCATTTTCTTTCCTAAATGCTTTCCCAATCAACTGGAGGATGAGGCCAGTTTTGCTCATTATAGATTCTTTTGTAGCATTCTGGCACATGGAGAGTAATGAATAAATATTTGTTAAACGAATGAGTGAACCATAATTCATTTCAAAGCTACATTAAAGATTTCTTTGCAATATTGTAGGAAAGTGGAGGCTAAACAGGGTTTCCTTTCTCAAATGTAAATGCTGTTAGAGATACTAGCATCTTTTAAAGATCCTCCAGTGGGCCTAAAGATAAAGTACAGAGAAGTCCATGAAGGCTTCACCTTTTTCTCTCCCACTGACTTCCTTAACCAGACCCCTAACTCCTGGAATTTGTAAAAACTCATTCTCAAAATGTTTTAGGAAATATGACCCATTATTGTTTACAACTTCCTTAAAAAGTAAGGGGAATAGAATATTAAGAATACTAAGTTTATTTGAAATAAACTGTACAGAGAAATTATGTTAAAATGACAATCAGAAACTTTGTCTTCATTACCTCTTCAAATGGTAAAACTATTAAGCAGTTTGTGATAATTTTAAAAAATAGGAACTTTAAAAAGTGCATTGTACTTAAAGGGAAAATGTGATACATATGTCTGAGAGGTGGTTTTTAGAAGTTTTGGGAAAATGATAGAATTTTCAAATTTGAAATTTATACTTATATCAACAATGAGAAAGATTGAAAACATGCCATTTGAATTATAATGTCCTCTGCACAGCTCTCTCTTTTACCCAACAGATGATGTGTTTGAAAAAGGAAGGCTAACCAATCAGAAATAGTCCTCCTAGATTAATTTTAATCTTTCAAGAACCTGGAAAATTGCCTTTCTGTAGAGTTTTAAAAACTTAGGTGTGTGTGTGTATGTGTGTGTGTGTATGTGTGAAAGGGATCAGTCTTGTGATCAAGGGTGGCATGAAAATCTAGTATTTTTCACATTTCTCTAAAGCATTAATGGAATGACAATTTGGAAATTTCAAGGAAAAAGTAAAATTTAAAACAGAACTATAGGATATGCATTTATTATTTTGCTATTTTTTTCCAGTAAAATAGGGCTATGTTTTCAAGGTAGTTACAAAAGTGCAAAAATATGTCAAAATCCAAAACCAGATTAACAGAAGAAAAAGTGTAAGCAGAAGAATAAAATCTATAAAGAAAAGAGGCACAGGAATCTATTATGAAGTGAACGTGTGTGATGTTTGACCATGATTTGGAGAAAAACAAGAATGTCTTGAAATTTAAATTTAATAAATTCTGTTTTTTTATATAATTATACTTTTGTGTAGATAGCTTATAAATGTTAAGCTGGTGCTTTACATTTATCCTGACAATCAAGGCTAAAATAGGGATTGGCACGAGGAGAGTATGGTGGCATGTAGGACAAGGACAAAAGAGTCAACCTTACCTGAGTAGTTGCTTCATGGGCCATTTGATTTCAGGGTGTGATTTAAAAAAAAAAGGTTTTGTAATTCTATTTTTATTTCATAACATGTAAACAACTTCTTTGAGATTAAATGTATATCAAAATCATGACCTTTAATGACTACACTAGGTGTGTTCAGAGCTGTAAGTTTAGTGGAACATTTCTGTTCGCTCCACAACAGAACTGCATTGTCTCTTTCTTGTAGTTTTAATGATGTCAAATGAAAAGGATGTTCTGCTTTCCAAATACTCACTCTCTAGCCAACATTCCGTTGTTGACGATGCCTATCTTCTGCCATACACATTACCAGTAAGAGTTCTTCATTAATGCCTAAATCATTATCAATGAATACTTTAACTATCAACACATACCCTGCTGCAGTTTTTTGTCTGTGGACCATCTCCATCAGAGTCACATCAATGTCTGTTAAAACAGTGACCTAGGGGCCTTGTCCGGGACCAGTTGGAACAGAATCTCTTAATGGGGACATACATAAGTTGGGTGATTCTTACACCCAGTAAAAAACTAGAATCACCAAAAGGATACACTGAGAACAAGACTTTTTAGAATATAGTTTAAACTGAGGGAGAGAAAAAGTTGCCAAGACTGAGGACAGAGGCAGAGATGAGGTGAGCTGAACACACTACAGCCAAGCTCTGGCTCCTGTATGATCCTGCCCAGTACCAGTTCCTGGAAGAGTCAGTGTTCCTTTGTTCAGTGACTCTATGACTAACATACCTCATTGGGAAAATGGGAGACACAAAAACCTTCTTTTGGAAATGGCAATGCTAGACCACAAGAATGCATGAAAAACAAAGAATTTTCAGAGATAAACTCCCTTGATTTGACTGAGGTTCTTGGGGTAGAGGCTTTTCATTTGTGCTGGCCCCAGTGGCATGTGGTGTAGATCCAGATATGTCCTGGGTCTTGTGATCATAGGCTTTCTTTTGAAAACAGTTGCTGACAATCTGTCAGTCCTCTGTGTTAAAGCTCAGCCTGTTTGAAAATGTAGGGTATCAGCTGCTGTTGCTGTAGGTCCATTTCTGTTTTCCAGCAGGTGGGTGTGTCTGTTTCTTTCCTTTCATCTTCATCCAGGCTTTCTTCTTTCAGGCACTTTCCGGTTTGTCAAGCCAAGTATGCCTGTCATGTTGGAACCCAGCCCCGGGACAACCACCAACTTCTCTTTGTATTAGTAGCTCCCTCGACTGTGTTCTCCTTCTTCCTTATTTTGTTAGACCCTCCCAGTCCATTCACATGGTCACCTATGTGTCTTATTCGTTTGATGGTGGATGCTCAAAAACTACCAGTTAACCCCACAGTATCACCTCTTCTGTGTTTCCAGACTTAATCCAGACTTGTCTTTTGCTTTTTCCACTGGGTCATGTGGCTCTTTCCTTCTAACTTCTTTCTGTTGTTTTCTATATGAAGTCAAGCAAAATGCTTCAGTAGGTCCCCTGAACTGAAGCAGAAGATTTCAATGGAAGGGTAGAATGTTTCAGACTCTTACTAGGATTGGAAACTGTTCTATTTCTTGACACCTGTGAAAACAATAATTCTGTCACAGAGTTGTGAAATTTTCTTTAATAAAACAAACAAACAAACAAAAGTGCCAAACACACTATTTGTAAGAAGAGATGCTCAGTACATGGTAACTGATATTACTCATCTTATTTTTGGATTAAATCTTCCCATACTGCTTAGCCCAAAATGGTTTCTGTCTTCCTTTGTTCTTGTACTAGGTTCTCTTGGGTTTGTAGCTCTAAAAGAAGCAGTACACTGGATGTATAGTCCCAGTCACATGACCTAAGGATGAGAGAACTGTTGTTCAAGAAACAGAGCTGTGACCCAGGAGCTTGCTATCTCCAGCACCCACTCTCAGGGGTTTCTCTTAAGACTAGGCCCCTGAGAGGTGTGTATCTTTGCTTGAGTGTTGAAATGATCCTTCTTCAAGTTAAATGAAGGACACATGGTTTTCTCAGGGCCATTTTGTTTAGCTCTGGATCAGTTCTGAATGTCCTAGGAAGACCAATTTGGTAGAGCCATGGAGCCTTCACCACGCTCTGAGTTTCTGCAGTGATCTGGCTTTGGGGTCAGTGCAATTTTCTAGCCTCCTGATAGACTTTAATTTCTAGAAATTTCTGCTATTTAATGTTATACAAGAATTCTCTAGATTGGCCATCTTGTAGACAATGATATCCATGGCTCATTCCTTTCAAAGACTCCCAGGAATGAGTTTCTAGTGAAGTCTTCCCTTCCATTCTTTTTGAACTTCCAACCTACAACATAAACATAAACAGACATAAACATCTTTCACCTAAAAATGTGATTTCTTTCATCCTATATACCACACTCACTTATGTTCTGATCCAGGGCTTTGAAGTGTAGTAAATAAGGGAGATGTCTCCATGAAATTCTGTGTCAAAATTTATCTGCACTGTCTCTATTAAAGTTTAGTTTTGAGAAACTTCTAATACCTTTTAGGAACATTGGACAGGAGCAAATATTGATTAGAAGTCTAACAGAATTAGATAACTATTTCTTAAAATTCTAAATGATCTGCTAAAATAGAAAACACAGGCCTTTTCTGTCTACTTCTTGCTCCTCTGAACATTTCCGTTAAGGTGATAAAAGTAAATCTGAAAACTAATTAAAAATATGAAGAAAAATCTTTCTACCTACCCTGCAGTTCTTACACCTAAAATCTAAAAAGCTCATGTCTTGTCTTTTCTGTTTTTCCAGATTCTGTTCATTCCTGGACTACTTTTCCTTGAACTTCTCTTTTACATCTTGTTCATCACTGGCAGCTCTATCTCCATGTTTCTGGCTACTCCCCCAAATCTACTTCTCCTCAAGATGCACAAAGACTTACAGCATGTGCTTCATTTGAGGCAAATCACAAACTGCTTGGTAGCTCTGTATTTTTTAATTATCAAGGTTGTATGCTTCTTGAGGGTACAACAGCTCGTACCTTCTGTAGAAGGTTGAATGATGATTTCCAAAGGCAAATGACCAATGTAAATATATTAGCTGGTTATAGATTTTTGTATTAGTTATACTTCACAATTTTTCTGCTTGCCAGGTTCTGCTTGTAGCCAACATAGGATTATATTTGGCACTTGGGGACAAAGATGGCATGGAGAACTAAAAGCTAGAGATAATCCTATAAGGTCATTTAGAACAAAGGTTTAATTATCCCTTTATCAGCTGAGTCTTTTATGTGAACTAAGTTGCAACAAGCAACAAATTGGTGAGTTTCATTTGCTCTACTTGCATTGGCTACTGTAAATAGCATGAGGAATAAAAATCAGAGTGAAGAAGCAGCAAGGAATCGGCACTGAACAATCGGTTTGGGTCTGTCTGGTCATGTCAGTCAGAGAGCAACATGTGTTAAATGATTCACCGAATTAGGATGTAGGGGAAATAAGTGTCAGTAATTTATGATAGGAGCTAGTTTGGGAAAGTTATGTGTTCTCTAATGCTTAATTTTCCTCGTTTATAAACCAGAAGGCTAAGTGGAGCTATGTCTGGAGACTGAGGTAGCTAAGTGCCCATGAGATGAATAGGAATAAGAAAGGCAATGGGGGCTTCTTAGTGTGATCTTTTACTGCTTTCAAACAGCTGTGCTTTATCTTCTCTCTTCTGAGTCCTCACTCTCCTTCCCCATCACAGATCAACAGCTAGAAGAACCTGATGACCAGTAGTAAAGATGGTGGCATCCTGAAAGGATACGACTTCCGCTTCCTAGAAACTGTATAAATCCATCTTTCTATCTCCATTGCTACCGTGTTAGTAGTGGATTGTAGCAAAGTAGTGAAAATATTTACTAACTGGTGTAGTAGAAGGCACTGACTTATAAAGATGGGAACTGGTTATAAACAACCAAGATGACCATATAGGTAAACCACGCTCTTCAGAATCAAAGGTCCGGTTGCTTTTGGCCTGAACCTTGTAAGGGCCTCCAAAGTGGATCTTTTAGCTGAATGGACTTTTCCAAGTGTAAATGACATCTGGTAACTCTTTCTCTCTTTTCTTAAAACTCTTCCATGGCCTTCCACAGCTCTTAAGATAAAGAGAATCTCTTTTACATGACTTTTACATTCTTCCATAATTTATCCCCATCTGCCTGTGATATAATTAACAGCCTGTCCTTTCCCTAAATCTGTAAGTGCCGTGACGAGAAGGATCATTCATTTTTTACACAATTATGCCCCCACTGACCACTTAGTATTCTGCCTGAATATAACATGAACTTATTAATTAGTTTTTGAATGAATAAATAATCATAGGGCTGGGGGTTTAGCTCAATGGCATAAGAGCCTACTTGGCAAATGCAAGGTCGTGAGTTCAATCCCCAGTACAAAAAAAAAAAAAAAGTTCATAAAACAATCCTAATTTTTCCAACACATATCTTCATACCTGGTCTAGGAATTTTATTGTAAATACATATGAGTGTGTTTTTCATAACAATTTTATAGAAGACACTTGTTCATATTTCTTGTGTTATTGAATGGCAATAGCATTCTCCTAGTGGTGGGTGTTAGGCATCTGGGAGCTATTCTAGGCTGCTTTCTTTGTTTCACTGCTAGTATCTAAACAGCCATATGGCACTATCTGTTCTAGCGCACAAACGATTCTCCCAATTGTTCCCTCTGGTTTATCCCTTGACTCTGCCTTGATTTAGGTCCCATAATTTCTTGCAATTATTTTTAACTTTTTTTTCTTCCTATTCTCAAGCTTATTTTTAGAGGACATTTCCTAAAACACAAACTTAAGTATGTCACTCTTCCCTTAAAATTCTTCAGGGTGCTCTGCTGAGGATCAAATCTCTAGAACAACACTGAAATTCCTTCATCATTTGAAACTTGTCTGCTCTTTGTCTACCTAATAAATATCCACTGAACACTTACCAAGTTCCAGGGAACCTATGAAAATATGATGGCCAACAAGATGTACTTTTTCTGTATTGTTTTAGTGTTTTTTGTTTATTTTGTTGGGAATCGAACCCAAGGACCATTTGTATGTTAGGAAAATGCTCTGTCTTTGAGCTACATCCCTTTCCCTTTTTATCTCTTATTGAAAATACTGCTTCATGGAATATTCATCTTTTGGGACAAACACACATTATTACTATGAGTGGTTTCCAGAATCTGCCACTCTTTCATATTTCTTTCTCACACTGGGGTGTCCACATTATTTCTCACCTCCACCTCCACTTACTTGACAAATTATTTATTTTTCATGACTTAAAAACTATTTTTATTTGGATACTTTGTCTTATCACCCAGGAAGGATTTACTATTCTTTCATTATTCATTCCTGTCACATCATTTATATTTTTAAAAATATTTTTCCACAATAATCTATAGACTCCATGTGATGTGATATTTTATCTTAATTATGATCTCTTCAGAAAACAGAAGGGTACCTGATAAATGGTGATCAAGTACTCAAAAAGTGTTCCTTTATTGAGAAAAATGTTTCTTTGGCATATGAGACCCAAGAATATATGGTTTATTTTGTGAGTTCTTTTGTGCCAAGCATTTTTAAGGTCTTAAGAAATTATAATTTATCATAATAACTTGATATATTTTAAAACATAAGACTCTATATTATTCAATATATTTTGTTTAAATGGAATCCAATTGTAAGTTGACCACTTTTAAAGCTATATTAATTATTAAAAAGCTATATTAATTGTGATTGAAAATTAATCTGTACATAGTGAATAATATATACACAACTCTGACAAATAGTAAAAACTGTCATTTGTAAAAACTGTCATTTGTCTGTTTTCTACTTTGACATAATAAATTTTGGCTTGGTTTGATAGAGAAAGTGCTGATACCCTTCCTAGAATTTACCAGATTTTCCTTACTTGACAAGGATAAACATTCTAGCAATTAATTTTAAGCTATGTCTCTTAGTCATTTTTACCCCAGAGCACCTATTTTTATTTCTATGTTTTGGTTATTGTTGAAAAGTCAACACTAACTGCTTTTTGTGACAGAAAATTCTAGTTAAATCTCTCTGGAGCACACAGAGTCCAGCAGAGTCTAAATCTGAGGTGGGACCACTAGGAATAAGTATTATTGAAGTACAAATATTTCTTAAGCATCTGCTCTATGCCCAAGTTGCTAGTAAGGTACAATTATCTCTGTTTCAATTACTGCTGGATTTCCAAAGCCTAGTAAACACCTGATGAATGTATATGCAAGTTCTTGGAAGACATAGAGTCTGCTTTGGGGTTGTAGAGTATTCTTGGGAAAAAGAATAGAGAGGTGATTATGAATGATGCTTTTGCTATGTGCCAAGACCTGTGTTCTCACCTTTCTCATAAGTTTTACAAGTGCACTTTTAGGTAGTTATGGTTATTTTGTTTTCCACAAAACTTGTTTTCTCAGTTATAGAACCAAGGGGCAAAATAAGAATCCCCTAAATGATATTGTTGTGTTCTGCACTTATGCTGTCTCTATTGACTTATCTTAGCTCAAAGTTCCCCCTGAGTTATGGAAAATGTCTATTTACATCTGCTGTATAGACACGAAAATGGCCTTTGGATTTACCGCTGCCCTGGTATTTTCAGTGTCTATAACTTTATTCCTTTTCTGTCTCTTGTGTTATATGTTGCCATCTGTGACTATTTCCAGGGCTTGGTCAATGCAACGCTCTGTGGCACTGAGGCTACTTCACTCTCACACCATGGCTTATTTTGCCAACAGAGGTAGCAGTATCATGGAACTGTTAGAAAACAACTTGGTAACCAGATTATCTTTCAGTAGCAGAGGGCAAAGCATCTAGAAGAAAGGGTTGGCATGGGATGTGCATTCATTAGTTGTGTGCCTTCGACAGTGAGTGTGGAAGTCAGATGCCTGGATATTTCTGTTATAGTCTTTGTGGAGAATGTGTAGTTAGAGATTAAGGCTAGACAGGTCACTGTCTGGTGCAGACTACCCCACACTGTTTGCTTTGTTAGATAAATTTCCCAACACTGTGGGAGAAAGAGTGATAGAGGTTTGAGATTTGATAGGAAATGTCCCGGGGGAAACAAATGCTATGGCCTCAGTAGAGATTCACAAGGAAGGAGTGACAAGAACAACAACAACAACAACAACAACAACAACAAAACTTGTTAGAAACTGATAGTTTTTCCTCTTTTTCATACTTCCAAGGAAGAAGAGTCCTTTCTTTACTTCAACGGTTCTGGGGATTTGGATTTTGTTCTTGTAAATATCTGTGTCTATTATTGGAGGGAACCCTAAAAATCTAAATTGATAGACAAGTGACAAGGGCAGAGAGCTATTTCTAGAAGAATAATCAGGATTGAGAGATATGGTGGTAAATAAAAAAAAAAGCAGTATGGTTGGGGTTTTAAGTGTAAAAAACATAAGTGAAAGGTTAGAAAGAATGATTATTGAACATTTGCTATGAAGACTTCAGAAATAATAAGAGGAAAGTGGAAGCTTTAGGATATTTGTTGTGTTTCTGAAATATCTCAAGAAAAATTTAAGATATTTTCACGTGTGTGTTTGGCTTTTGAACTTACGTCTCTGGATGCAGCACTGATACAGGACTGGTTATGAACATGGTTTAAGTTTGTGTTACCATTTATTGGACAGCCAGGGAAAGGAAATCATGAAACCACTCAAGCAGTGGATTGTGAGATTATTCAGAGGCCAGACAAAACAGAAATCAATATAACTTGTGACTGTCAGTAAAGATATTAAGGAGCTCAATGGAACATAGTTAGGAATTAGATTTCAAAAAACTTATAGGATTTGAATAGATGGGGAGAAAGAAGAATGATAGTTAGTAGAAACAGTCTAAGTGAAAGCACCAGCGTAGGGAAGAACCTTGTATGTAGTATAGGTGAATAAGAAACAAAGATGGCAAATTGCAATTGGAAATTAGAATGGGTTGTTAAAGGTAAAATGCATTAAGGATCGGGTTATGGTGGTTCTGTAAGCTGTATAGGTTTTCAATTCTATAGTATGATGAAAACTAGTGTGTTAAAAAGATTCTTCTGGAGAAAGTGATTAAGGAGTGACCCTGGAGATTTTTGTCTTAAATTCATGCATGAGGCATTTAAGGTTTGAACTTGGTGGAGAAGAAATATTGAAAAATGAATCACAGGGCTTTGTAACTGATTAGATGTACAGGACAGATGTGAGACTAGATTAAAATATGATTGCAATTTTTTATGGTTTAGAGGTTCTGGAGCATTATGGTTTCATTCTTTCATTTATCCATTGGTACTTTCATCTGCTTAAGACATTTTTATTGAGTGCATTCTATGTTCTTAGTAATGGTATACAGTGAACAAAACCCCCAATTATATGGAGCTTATAGTAAAGTAAAGAAGAAAAACACTTCATAGGCAAGGGAAAAAGGTTTGAGAGGTAGGAGAGTTTTGAATCTTAGGGAAATGCATCTGGGGGAACAAGGAGTAGGTGCTTTTCAGAGATCCAGTAAGGTTCATAATAAATATACAAGGTGTGATTGAAAAGTACAGTGAATATTTAAGCTGAAAAAATTATTACAGTAAAAGACACACTGCCATCAATCCCCTCACAATATTTATCCTGGCTTGGAACATATTTATTGTTACTCCCACTTTTTGAAGCAGTGCTGAAAGTCCTCTTTCATGAATATTCTAGATTATACTGTCATGGTTACTTTGATGTACTGAATTGATTCAAAATGTCTACCTTTCCTAGTCATTTTGAATTTGGGGAAGAGCCAGAAGTCTCACAGTGTTAGATTTGGTGAATAAGTAGATGAGGACACAACAGAATGTTTTTATGAGCCAGGTTTTCCATTGGATGGCACTCACCAGCAGCATTTACTGTATATTTTTTTTTATTACATCTCATAAAGACACAAAAGAAGACTTTCACAACTTCTTCAGAAAGTGACAAGAATGGTAGGATAAGTGTGCTGGAAGCAACAGTGAGTATTTTGAATTGCAATTTATCTTTTTTAGAAAAATTATTTAAAGAGAAAAAAAGCAAAACAGAAAAAAGGGTAGAAACAATAAGGAATTTCAGAAAAAAACAGTAAGAAATCACTAGTTGATAAATTACATATTGTCTTCTTAGACATAGTTGTTCAAGTTACAAAACTAAAGCATACAAAGTGAACACTCAAACAGTGAGGCTGCAAACAGTTCTGTTCAATGATCCAATAAAAACTTAGCGACATGGTTATCAATCCTACACACTTAAACATACATGCAGTTATATCCTTTAGAGCACTTTCTTTTCTTCCTTTTGCTTTTTAAGTCCATTATCTGTTTAGTTATATCATGTTTCAGCTTGCTCAGTACCTTACTGATCTGTTTTGTTGTTGTTATTTACTTTTTAATCACCTTATATAATTCTGTTGCTTTGTTTTTGAGTTTCTCCTCATCCATGCCCCATGGATCAGCTTTGGTGGAATTGGGCATTTTTTGGAGGTATTTTTTTTTTTATCTTTTTTAAAATTTTTTTATTTTGAAGGTAGCAAAATACAGCAGAACAAGACAGAACAAAGCCAACTGAGACAGTGCAGTGAAATTGGCACAGAACCTCACAGCAGGTCACCAGGACAACAGCAATAGGCACAATAGTACATCCCATTCTCTTCACAATAGCTGTTCTTTCAATCAAGTAGAGCAAAATGGAAGGAAATACCGAACTTATAAAAACAGAATATTGAATAGTACCATTAATCAGAACTGAGCAAAACAGTGATAAAAATATTTGCCTTCAAAGAGATGGTAGAAGGAAATCCCCCTTATTTGCCACACTGCATATGTTCATCCTCCCAAGAGATACTCAGACCCCCACTTGCTAAGGCAAAAGGAGCTATGATGCCTTAGCCTGCCCACAGCCCACAGTCACTTACCAGAGCAGTGAGCTGGCTACTTGTTTTCCCAGTGCCGCAATTCCAACATGGTGCAGAGCCATGGTTCTTGCCCTGGAGCAGCTGTGGCTTGTCAGTCCCAATGTATCTTATTTTAATAGTTTAAAAAATTTAAACAGTCATCATATATTTTAGTTATCTGTTGTATAGTACTTTAGTGGGTGATAAATTCTTTAAAGAAAAATTAAGGGGAAAAAATGGAATGAGTTGGGGGTAGATAACAAGGTTACAGTGATACTTATCACAATAATTATTAAGTAGGGGACTGGAGAAAGAGTTGGTTGTTGGGGAAAGACGACATTTAGGCACATAAGTGGTATCATTGTTGGGAAATTAGGCCAAGAATTTTTATGGGATTTTAGGATTGGAAATGTAGATTTGAGAGTCACTAGCAAGAGTGTGGTAATGGATGCTTTCATCTTGGGAGATCACTTAAAGAAGCAGATATTGATGAAAACTCAAGGACTCAATCCAAGAGGTTGGCTATTTTTAGGAGAATTTCATGGGTGGAGGAAGAAAACTCAGGAATTAACCACAATTTAGACCTAAGTAAGCAATTAATGCAAAGGCATAAATTATCAATGATGTCTTCTTGTAGTCACAAGTCTTAATTGCCCTCTGGTAACATTTTAACATAGTTTCTACAAACATTTGAAAGATTGTTGGCAATCTATAGCAGTGAACCATATTGTTGCCCAGAAGTAGATAGCCAAAGTAAAATTTCTTTTTTTTTTTTAACACTAAAATGAATCATTAAAATGACAATAGCCCAAACATAAATACTTTGTGAATCTTGCCAAGATTTAGCTCAGTGGTACAGTGCCTGGCAAGTATGAGGGCCTGAGTTCAATTTCTGGTATCCTCCCCTCCACCCCCAAAATATCAAACACACACACACACACACACAGAAAAAAAAAGAAAGAAAGAAGGAAGAAAGAAAGAAAACCAAACAAGACAACCCCCCCAAAAAAAAGCTTTGTGAATTTTAAAAACTGTAGAAATATCCATCCACTCTAAAGCAGTTATGTGGCTTTCTATGTCATAATGCTGACAGAAGTTTTATAAACTAGTGTGAACAATACTAGTGTGGCTTGGCATGAAGACTCTTTGGACAGGGAGAAATCAATAAGGAAACATAACACATGAGACAAAAGAATAGGTGACTAATATTGTCATGTGAAGGACATGGCTTACCAATTAGGCAGTAGCTTCTCATTATTTTATAAGGTAATGACACTAATCTCTTTTTGGCTCCCCATATATCTGTTGTTTTCTCTGCATTAAATTTCTTTTCTTTTTAATTTAAAAGGTTACTAAGATGGACAAATGAAGGGAGAGTGTTCTAGGACTCAGGCTAAATTATGAATCTTAGTCTGTGAAGTATAAAAACACTGCTGGAACTCTTGTGTGAACTTGCAAGCTGATCTGATAAACAACAGTGATGCAACAGTGCAGCAGCAGCAACAACAAAAAAACAACAACATTGTTTATGAGACTCCACAAGATTTTGACCAACATCTCGTATTACAAAAGCTTAAAATGCTAATGATCTTTTGTAAAATTAGTATGCCTTCTATTGTATAGAAATTTAATAAGGAAAAATAATAAAATAATAATCACAGCTTTAAGACATGAATTTAGATAAACTTGTTTATTGCCTTGTCCTATTCATTAAGCCATAGGGGAATTAAAATAATCACAAATTACAATGGTAATTACCAACAAAACTTCCATATGTTGTAACAATGCCACATGAAACTCTTAACAGGCTGCAAATATTTGTTTGTATCCTTAATGCTACACAGACCATCTTTCAGTAATATAAAGAAGCAAGTGATCATCTTTCATCATTTAAAAAATGTATTTAGTCTTCAGGCTCATAAATTATGACTCACCCTTAGTTTGAGAAATTGGAATTGTTAAATAGCATTACCCCTGGCTTATAAGCTCAGGTTCTGCTTTTGGAACCTCATGCTTCCATTACCACCCTTTTTCAACTTTCACATTTAAAATTTTCACTTTTCCTAATGTAGAAACATAGTATCATCACCTTGGAATAACAAAGACAGATGTTTGAGGACTACATGACAGCATGGCTTTTAATTGTCTGCTTATTGTCAGCCTTGAACTTTTTGTTACTAAAGTTAATTCAATTTCATGTTTCTTTGTTGTGTTCTGTGTTTTGAAAAAAAAATGATTACTTTCATTAAGTATTTACAAATATATTAAAAATTACCATATATCAATCTAATACTTATCTCAGTATAACATTTACAGTTGTTTAAATATTGCTTTAATTATGGAGTTCTATGCTCCTGTAGTTGATAAACAGATCAAAGCAAGGTAAAGACACAGTAGTTACACTGACTTTCATAATCCCTCTTTCATAGGATCATCTGGGATGTATTAAACACTCCTTCCCTTTAACTTTCTATAAAATCTAAGGGGGAGGGATAAATCATTTTACAAAAGCAAATCATTCATATTTGGGACAAGTGAAGTTGTGGAGACTTTCAGATTTCTTTGTTAAAGTAATTTGAAAGATATTTTACCTCATGTGTTAATCTGGCCAAATAAAATGAGAAACTAGGACCAAGATTCAAGAAAAGTATGTGCAGCATACAATATCTGTGTTGGAAGATCCTTCGAAAGATTCAGAACTTCATTATATTCCAACATATCACATATCTTTACATATTATTAAAATCTTAAAAAGCTGGACATAAAAATGAAATGTGTAAAAGCCAACATTACATCATAAGAAACAAAAAAGAGAAGAAGCAGACATTATAAACTTTTTTATATGCTTTACCAAAGTCCTTTAAAAAATAAGCTACAATGTGGCTTGCAGCCATCGGTATAAAATAGATTATAAATTAATCTGGAAGCAGGTGTTTCCATGGTTGTGGGAAAAACAATGCCAACTGAACATTTCCATTGCATTCAAAGAGCAGACTATGGTTATGCTTACAACAGGGAAGAAAGAGAAATAAGATCATAATCCTGGAACATATTCCTTACTTTCTGAAATAAAACCTGGAGCCATAAATGCTGCAGCTGGAAGAGTTTTGTAGGAGTTTTGATCTTGGTGGGTGAATTCAGCATTTACATTTTTAATTCAGACACATAGCTTGCAATAGAGCCATATTCACAAGATTCTATTTCTATTCCCAGCTGTAAAATTTCTGTTCTTTAAAAAAAAATAAACAAAGACTAAAAATTATTGTATTTGTTAAACTTTAATTTTTCATTTTTTGGAGCAAGTTGCAAAATAAATTCTTGAGACAGCCATACATACACAGTTTTGGTATTATATTCTTTATACCCACTGGGATGGAATCTCATTCTATTAGTGCTTTGTGTTGAAAAATAAGGTTTATGTTTCCATGGGTAATATTTTCCTCTAATAAGAACTGTGTTTTTATTTGATCATAGATTCTACTCATTAGTTTTATAACATTTAATTTTAGCAACTTTTACCTGCAATATTTTTATTTTAGGGCAAAGAAAAAGATCTGATACTCCAACACAGGACTCATTTGTCATTTTATTTCCTGGCCTTTGTAAATGACAACTGTCACATCTTTTCAATTCTGCCCTCTCTAGGACTTAGACACACATAAATTAGAGGAAAAGCTACATTTAGTAGTTGTTTACTTGATAAGTAATGGGATTATCATATAAGATATTTAATTACATATGCATAGTTAATATAATGTATATATTTGAATATATGCATATAAACAACATGTAAAGAAAAAAGTTATTTCGTCATATTTTACTAATAACTTTAGTATTTGCATATATTTTTATTGATTTAAAACCACTAGATAAACAAAACAAAACAACAAAGTAAATGAATCATGTATCCATCAATTATTTCCCACTACCATCCTCCTCAGATTGAGTAATCATCAAATGAATTCCCTGGTTACTTAGATATGGTTGAATCATATGGCATTGTTATTTCCACAGGGGAAAAGAGTTGAGTGTTGACAACAGCATGTGGTATAACCTAATAAATTCAAATTCAATGACCAATTTTGGTTCCCTTTGAAAATATTTAGACCAGGAATATTTCCCCTATGTAGTTCCACTGGAAGGCTGAGCTCTTCCCTACTGAATCTACTACATGCCCCTTTTCGTCTTCAAAAGGTCCTTTATTCTTTTTCATATCCTTTTATTCTCTTCTTTGATGTGTTGTTCACTGCCTTTACTCTGAGGTTTAGGTTGAAAGTCCTAACCTCCCATAAACGTTTGTGTTGTTGATTGTATTATCAATAGTGCTATATCACAGAGTTACATTTTTCTAGGGAGAGCTCTGGGAGAGCTTTATCAGAAAAGACCTCAAATGCTTGGGATTAAATAAATGAAGAGGCAAAATGGAATGAGGATTCCAAATGGATTTTTAGAGGCTGACTTTCTGTAAGTCTTTGGCAGAAGGATAGGGGAAGTTAGGACCATAGAGGAAAGGAGGTATGGAATAAGAAGGCAAGCCATCAGAGTGTTTTGTCTTCTTACCTTTTCTTTGGAGGAAGAACTTGGTAAAAACCTTTAAAAGGTTGTCAAGATTACTTTTCTCATATTCACTTTCAGTATTTTTTTTTTTTGGTACTGGGAATCAGACTTATGACCTTGTACTTGCCAGGCAGGCGCTTATGCTGCTGAGCTAAATCCCCAGCCCCACTTTCAGTACTTTTAAAAAATTATCTTATTATTATAGTCAGACTGACTTAAAAACTTGTATTTATTTAATATATACAACTTGATGAATTTGGGATAAACTCTACCTGTGAACTCATCTTCACCATTGAGTCCATAAACATCTTCATCACCTCCCAAGGTTTTCCTATTTTCTTCTTCCTATTAATTATTAGAAAAAATATTTTTCATCATTTTCTAAATTGTTGTAAATTTTTATAGCAGACTTAACATGAGATTTCTCCTGTTAGTACAATATATACTGTACAATAGTATATTACATACTGGGTACAGTATATTATTGTTGACTAGTAGATCTTCAAAATTTTTTTACCTTACATAACTGAAATCTCTATTTTTAAACTATCAGCTTCCCATTTCTTCATCCATCAGTCCTTGTCAACCACTATTCCACACTCTTAGCAAGTTGGAGAAAATTGCATTCACTAGAATTTACTTAGCAAGGTAAATATTTTTTTGGGAAAGTGTTTAGAGTATAAAGGGAGATTCCAAGAATACTGATGGAACTCTTTAGAGCTAGGAAAGCAAAGAACTTGCTCATTTCTTGGAGGGATTGGATAGAATGGTACCAGTGGACTCATTTGGATGACAGAGGTTACGTGTGCTAAAGGGCAAGCTTGCTTCGCAACTGTCAGGATTTGTAATCAAGACAGTAGATTTAAGACATCCTTAGAATATGAGTGGATTTTTGTGGAAGATAAAGGAGAAGCTTAGTGTAAAAAAGTATAGGGTCTGATAGAAGACTGAGAAACTCAGACATCACCTGGAGTGTTTTTCACTCTCGCCATCTGCATAACTAGATCCATATGATAGATATGGTGTGTGTGTGTGTGGTCATCTAGCTGAATGAAAGAAGTCATAACTTCCTAGGAATCTTCTTGGCTTTGAGAAAATATGTTCTCATAGCAGCATTTTATACATTGTATTATAATCATAATAACCCTTCTATATTTTCCTTCCAGACACAGACTTTTCTAATCCACCGAACTATCACTGAGCCCTTATTCAATGATTCTCTTGATTTGTTTCTATAGGAAGTTCATACAGATAAGGCAAAATTCTTTCAAATAATTCTGACCTTGTTCCCATCAGGAAGATCTAGTAAGACCAAAGAAAAGGGGATGGGTGAAAACTGCTTTCAGTCTCACATGACAGCGATACTCATTTCTGCCTTCACATCTTTGTTTATCTTAGCCTCCCACTTAAATGCCTTCCTTCCACTCAAATCTTACCCATCTCTTAATGCTCGGCTAAAGGCAAACTTCTTGAATATTTCTCAGATCCTTCAGTTCTCGCTGATCTTTCTAGCATTTATCTTGTCTTCCCAAATTTATTGTGTCCTTTTTGAAGATAAAGCATGTTTTATACTTTAGAAACTCCTGAGATACTGTACCTAATATAATGCTAAGTACACAACAAGCATTTGATTTAAATTTGTTTTATTTAAAAGCTTGTATTGCCCAACCTGAAGTGTGGTCTCCTGACTGAAAATACAAGGCATTAGAGAACAGGGTTGAAGCCTAGCAAGTTCTTCATACATCTTAGTATTTTTGATTAAATGGAAATAATGGGCAGTAGAAATGCTAGAAACCTTGTTAAAAGTCTCAATAGGATGCATGCTTACTCTGATACCTAATGATGGATGTGAAACAGCAATGAGCTGTTCTGTAGGCATACTTCCAGTGACCAAGCATGCCAGGAGTACAATTATTGCAATTATCACCTACTGAGATTTCAGCTGATTTTCCTTTGTGTAAATATTTCTGTAAGACTTCATAAAGTCATTCTGAATTGACTAATGAATTACTAGTAGAAAAGACAAAAGTGCAAAGTTTATGTACAAAATCAGTAGCCATTAGTCCATAGTAACACTGGAAAAATGGAATTAAGCCAGAGCCTCTTTTCTTTCAAAGAAAACTCATACCTTTCTTAAAGTGTTGTGTTATTAATAATAATAATAAAAATCTTTGTCAGCTGCTTGGATGCAGAAAGCATTCCAAGACCAACAAAATGTTTTTAAGGAGCCAAGTCTTGAGAGTTTGCATAACTGCTAAATACTGTACTTCTCAACTTTCATAAGACAAACTCATCTTTGAAATTTATTTATGAGATGAATAATTGAGCCTGAAAACTTGATTCTGACATTTCCTTTCCCTATTGTGGACCTCTGAAGAGTTGTCTTAATCATGTTTTCTGTAGTATCCAAGAATGACATCTGACTTTTAAAAAGCAGAAACCATAGAAATTTTTTAGTGTAAGTGATCACCTCAGTTGGTAACCTGGGGCATTTCCTCTGGGGCATTCAATAGTTTCTCTTTTACTGGTCAAATGTGTCCTACAGATAGGGAAGAATAACATCCTTCCTACAGTTTTTTCTTATGCCATCTAAAGAAGGTTTGATTTCATTAAAAAAAACACCTTTGTATATTGTGGACAAAGGACATTCTTTTTTCATCTCTATAAAACTTATCATGCTCAGGAAGTCACATAGGGAAGGGTTGGGTGAGGCAGGAATGAACTGACTCATTGATATATCTCCCATGATCTGTCTGGATTGCTTTAGAGGGATGAAATTGAGCAGTTGAATGGTTGTTTAAATTCCGAGGCAGGGAACTGGCTTAAGAACAACAAACACAATTTGGGTCTGCATAAAATAGAAGGCTTTCTAGGGGATCAGAAAAAACCTGTTTTGCACAGGTGGTACTCCAATCATGATCCAGAGCTATGGAGGATTTCACAGTGTGCTGTGGGTCCCGTATTGAGACCACAGCTGTTATAATTCAAGCATCTCCCTGCCCTCTGTGGTGGTCTTGCTTTGTTACATAGACTCATAATAGGATTCACATAGAAAAATACAATATGATATTAAGGTTTATGCCTAATTTGAGTGAGTGGCAGTAGCTTTGCATTTGTTGCCAGGTTTTGATCTGTTTAATAGGCCTTTGAAGAAGCAAATGTACAGACTGAAAACTTCTCCAGTATGTTGAATCATTTGTTTTAGTAGTTACCAGGTAAAGATTATACATGCTTTGAAGTTAAAGTAGAAGGCAAAGCTAAGGGGATGGGGGGGGGAAACACCATCAACCAAGTCATTAAGATGCAGGTTTTTGTTATTAGAACTTTTCATATCATTTCTTATAAAAAGTGGCTTGGTCCTAAAATTTAGTAAGTCTTTGGGGTACAAAATATTACTTGCTTATGTTCAATTCTGAGGAAAGAGTAAAAAGTGTTTATTTGTTTCTTATTCATAAATTTACAGTGATTGTACATGGGTTATTTAGTGTTATGCTTCTAAAGTGGTGGATGTGCTATTGCTGGGGATTGTAATTCTGCACAGCATTAGCAGGATGTTATGAAACATGGGGCCCAGAAGTCAACTAGTTTTTAAGGTTCAATGTTTGGTTTTCCATGCTTCCTGGGATGATAAAATAAAGCACTTAATCTCTGTGAAATTAACATTTGAAAATATCAACAGTAAATAGTTTTTTCTTTCTCATTTAGAACTCCTAATTGAGTTGTCATTTGGCCTTATAATTTTGAAGAATCTTTTCACCCTGCCACAGACTGGATATGATTTCTGTTCCCCAAAAGTTCACGTACTAGAAGTTTGGTCTTCATTGTGGCATTGTTGAGGAGGTAGAATCTCTAAGAAGTGGGTCCCAGAGTGATTAATTAGGTCATTGGAGGCATTGCTCCCAGAAGGTATTCATGTTATTTTCATGGAATGAGTTAGTTCCCAGAAAGTCAGTTATTATAAAACAATGGCACCTCCTCAGTCTGGCTTTCAGTCTCGCCATTTGACCTCTCTCTCTCTTGTGTGTACTTCTATCATAGTGCTATCTGCCTTGCTATGACACAACCAAAAGGACACTTACCAGAACCCAAACAGATAAGACTGCCTGATTTTAGACTTTCAACCTCCAATAAGTGGACTTAATAAGTATCTTTTCTTTGTAAAGTACCCAACCTCTGGTAGTTTAGGATAGCAGCAGAAAACTGCTGATACAAACCTTATTATATGCACCCTACTCTAGGTGACTAGCTCTTGTCTTAAATTCTCTGTGTGGAATATTTTTATCTCTCCAGCTGCCTAGACAGTTTTTCCTTTCTGACATGACTCTATATAAGTTGCTTTACAGTTACTTTCCCACACTGATATATTTCAATGCTTTTCCTTCTTGTTCCCACAGCACCTTGTATATTATATTGGCAAACTAATGCAAATTCTTCAAAAGTTAGAGATGGTTGCATTATTATCTCTGATCTCTGCTCATCAAAATCTATTCATTAACTCAGATTAAACCCTATTTCCTACTTTCACAGGCCTTTGATTCTTCACCTCATATGCCCTCTTCTCATCATCCATCTTAGACACAGCTTTTCTTAATAACTTTAATTCTGTGGTCCTCAACCAAAGGTCCACATTGGAATCATGTGCGAAGCTTTAAGAATATACTACTAGTTTAGTCTTACCTCCAGGAATTCTGATTTAATTGGTCTGGAGTGTAGCCCAGGCCTTACAATTTTTTTTCCAAAGCTTCCTGGATGGCAAGGACTAATCAATATAAAAGAATAAGAACATAGAGTCAAAAAAATATCTAATCCAGTGTTTTCAACAGTGGCATTATTGACATTTTTGGACAATTTTCTTTCTTTAAGGGGTTGAAGAATTGTAGGATGTTAAGTAGTATCCCTGGCTTCTTTATGCTAGTAATACTCTTCTCCCAAATTGTGACATATCAAAAATGTTTCCAGACATTTCCAGAGGCCCCCTTGTTGAGATTTACTGCTCTAATCAAATAGCTGTTAAACTGGTAACAATAGTTAAAGTACTAGGATGTTGTGATTCACTGTACCCTTATTGAGAACCACTGCGGGAATCAGCTTTTAAGTTAGTAACAACAATTAAAATAGTAAGATGTTGTGATTCATAGTGACAACTTTCTACAAAGCAAATATGTCATAATTTGTTTATTAAAATAAATGTTTCCCATGCAATCACTTTGTAAAACTACACACCAGTTCCAAAAACATTGCTGTTGCTCAAAAACATTGTTTTTTTGGTTCAGAGCATGTTGTATAATTTTTGAATGTTACCCAGAATAATAACACTAGATTAATATTTAGAAAGTGCTAAGAGATATTTAGAATGAAGTTTTGTGATGCAGGTGTGCTTATGAAGGTGAACTGTGGACTTTATTTTGTAACTTTAATACAAGGTTCTTTTTTTTTGGCTCATGAACTGTCTCTGACAACATTTAAACAAAAAGAGGTCAAACTAGTTTTTTGGTTTGTAATCTGCTTTGTAGAAGTATTTCCAGCATTTTTTTACTCTGAAGTACAATACAACATAACTGCTGATTACTTTTGCTTTAAAGTAACTTTTACTTTCTAAGCATTGCATGTTGTGAATGTAGTAAGAGTTTACTTGGGTGAGCACCAAAGAAAAGAGGGAAGTTTTCCTAATGGGAGTTAAGTTTAAAAGAACAAAGCCATGTAACTGGCTGAGAAAAGTTGAGAAAGTTTTCCAGATAGGGGCAGTTATTTGGGCAAGTGTTGGAGGCAGGAGGGAATTAGTCATGAGTTAGTGATCGTAAGCAGATTCAGTTACTAGATTAGAGAACCTGAGTTTAGGATGGTAGGTCTCAACCCTGATCATGGATCAGATTCATCTGAGAAGTGTAAAAAAAAAAAGAAATATCTTATTGATTCCTGCACTAGACCTATTAAATGAGACTTTCTAGAAATGATGCCTATAGCCACTGTGTTTTATTTTGAACATGTTTAAAAGACATCTTGATTCACTGGAAGTTTGAGAATCAATTTAAGAGAAATGATCTTGGTTGAATAACGAAAAAACAGCCTACAAACCCATGTTTTTTATGACTCACAAAACAATAGAAGGTCAAGTCAGGCTTCTGAGCAGGTCAGTAATAACCTCATGTAGTTTTGTAGATACCAAGATACTAACTTATTGTCAGGGAATAAAAAATGGTTAAATAACTGTTTAAATTCACAAAGTTGAGGCACAATTCCACATCTTTTGATTTTAGTCCAATGTTTGTGCCATGGGGACATACAGGAAAAGGAATTAGGGCTTTGATAAGACAGTAAGGATAGAAGAGGGATTAGAATAGTGCGAAAGGATCTCTAAATTGAGCAAACCATGGAAAGCAGGAAGATAACTGTAAATCGAATGCCTATTTTTTGCCAGGCTATATATCATTCAATCCTAACAGTCCAGCAGGTTAGTGGTAGCACAGACTAGGACAATGAGGATCTAAGTGGGTAATAATTTGGCCAAGTTACAAAGACAGGAAATGAGATTAGGTTTGCTAGCTTCAGAACTCACACTATTTTCACTCTCTCATTTGGTCTCTCATCTGAGAGCATAGCTCTTAAGTAAGAACAATTTTATAACCTGCCCCTAACCCTTCCAACTCCCCTACCACCACGGATATTTGGTAACGTCTGGACACATTCTTTGTTTCACAATCGCAGGGAATGTGGGGGCTGCTATGGGCATGCAGTCTGTAGGGCAGATCAAGTGCTCAATGGTGCATAGAGCAGCCTCCAAAGTTATCCGGCTCCACATGGCAACTGTACAAACCCTGACCTAGAAGGATGACTGAAGCGCAGAAAGTTGAAAACGAAGGACAAGTTTATTGCCAAGTTTACCGCTTCTGGCAAAAAAAAAAAAAAAAGTTTATTGCCAAGTTGATGAAAGGACTTCTAACATTCATACATTTTTTTTGTATTCAATTAAATCTAGTGTCTCATTTCCTTCCCTACATGTTGTAATCTAGTAACTTTCTCATACCTTCACTGACAGCTTCTTTACAGAAGCCCTCCTTCAAGATCCCAGATGGGTTTACCACAAGTATGGCATTTGTGCCAGTTTCTAACCGTCTGTTAAGGTGAGGAGGCTTTATTTCCCACAGTTGCTTTCTTTTTCTTTTTTTTCCCCTTGGTTTTATTATTATTATTTTTTTCTTTTTCATGGCCCATTGGGTTCTTGGCAGATCTGTTACACATTTGCTCCAAGTTTCTCTTTTGGGCCTTTTGTTTGAAGGAGCTGGATCCTTGTTTACCAGGACCTAAGTAGAAACTACCCAGCCCAGAGGCCACAACATGGCAGCCATCTTTAGTCACTTGCCACCTGGGCTGACTGTGAGCCAGATGATAAGAGGCAAAACATATTCCATTATCAGGCCCCCAAGTCATCTACTCCCCTGATATCTCCCATGAATATTCTTGTTCAATGCCAGGAGGCCCACATACTCTGTTTGTGGTGGCTGGGAGCCAAAATCCAGGTGTGATATTCCAAAGAATTCTTGTAGAGGAGTTTTCAGCTGGTATTTTGTTTACCTGCCTTTTTGGCCAGTCTCAATCTATTGAGAGCCAAAAGCTGACAGAACTGTATCATCTTTGGTGCTTACCACTCCTGTCTATAAAATATGCACAAATACAGATTGTACACAATGTGTCTGTGGCCTTTGGTGACCCCTTTATTGCCTTTGTCTTTCTTCAGGAAATTCCAGGAGACTCTGGAAACATCTCCTATCTAGCTACTGCTCATTGGAAATCTGGTACCCTCACAAAGTGCTTTGAGGTTTTTGGCAAGAAAAAGTAGGCTCCATAAAATCAAGTTATGTTGTTCTTGGGATAACTTCCTCATTTTTAGCAAAAGACCCTTCTCAAATGCTTACTTTTAAGCAAACTCTAAAAGAAAATCATAAAAAATATACTGTCCATAAATGAATACTGCCCTCTTATCCGTTTCAGAAAAGATTTAAAAATAATCTAATGTGGGTTTTGGTGTGGTTGGCTTCGGGATAACAGTTTTCCCTCAACCTTTCTCTCTGGCTTCTTTGGAGCCATTGTGTTGTTTCTCTTACTTTGGGGTTTGGCTGTGTATATTCTCCCTGCCTTTGTGACTTTCTACTTTGCTCACCTTTGTGACTGTCCTAGTTCTTATTTTTGATGCCCACCTTGACTTCAGAGAATGCAATGCAGAGGGAGCCAGGGGTTTAGATAGAGGCTGATGCCAGAGTGTTCTGCACTCTGTAGGTCACTTCTGTTCCTGTTTTTTGTTGTTGGCATAGAGTTTTTCAATCTTATTTCTGTATCTGTCAAGTGGGGATAATGCTCACTGGCACATGAATTAGGGAGACTGCTTGCTCACTTTGTCTAGGGCAGTATTTGGTGCTCAGTAGACATGCAATAAATATATGATGGATGGATAAATGAATATTATGCAAAAATTTCCAATTATAAATGAATTTAACCTACTGCTGTTTGGGAAAGGATGCCACACTTTATTTTATTTTATTTTTTATTTTATGGAAAGAAAACTTTAATAACAAAATAGGAGAATAACAATAGTTAATACATTACATGTTGTTATCTTTAAAGTAGCTGCTCAGGGTACAAGATGTGGGCATAAATATGTCTTAAATTGATATTGGGTGCTGCACTTTAGTCTGTTTTTAGTATACATAGATAAAAATTTTGTGATAATATTTCTGTCTTGACTTGATTCTGGCTTTTGGCCATGAAAATAGCAAGAGAGCAAAAGGAATGAGGTTATCATAGATTTTTTTTTTCATTATAAATTGAGAGTATTTTCAGAGCATATTGTTTTATACTTGATAGTAGAAAATGCTTATTATTTATTTGTACCTTTTAAAAAGAATCATTGTATAGAATCACTTAATTTTTGTCATCTTGATATTTTAAGATTTGTATGAAGCATAAAACTAAGATGTAGGGTCTTATATACAATCCACCACATTGCATATTTCTTTTTCTTTTCTTTTCTTTCTTTTGAACTGGGGATCGAATTCATGACCTCATGCTTGCCAGGCAGATGATTAAGCCACTGAGATAAATCCCCAGCAGCAATGCATATTTCTTGGAGACTTCAAATTAGGCTTGCAGCTCAGAGAGAAGGAAAACAACTATTGCTGATTCTCAGGCACAATCTATACATATGTATATGTGTACACATATGCACCCACACTCACACATATGCACACACACATAATCAGGACAGTGGAAATCCATGCAATGGCTATGCTGGAGAAAGCAAACTTTGCTACTTACTTGTTTGTGTCTTTTGTCAAGATTCCTCTCTGCATTCTTATTAAGTCTTTAATAACTTGAGTGAGTTTTTTTTTTGTTACCATTTAAATTTGTGGTGTTTCCTTCTTTGGACATCCCAGTGATTAAAAATTGAAATGTTATAATAGTTTCTAAAATTGTAAATCTGCCTGATCTTCTGTCTAAAAACTTCACAGATACTTATTTGACATTTTTACATTTTTATATTTTAAGATAGTTTACAATTAAAAAAATAGAAGTACATTTGTTATGTGATATCACGCCCTTATCTGGGTCTGGATTAGCATCTAGAATCAATCAATTGTTGCATTGAAATGTATGGTATTTCATTAATGGAGATTAATATATATAAACAGCATGAAAGTTCAAGTCAGATTTTGCCACCAAATGAGTTCAGACCGAGTCAAGTTTTATCACCAAATGATTTCAGGAAAACAAGCAAATAACTTTTGGTTTTTAAGAATGCTTTGGATACTTGAATCATAGAAAAGGAACTGTAGACTGATATTCTAAAACCACAGTTATTAATTACATTTTAAAAAAATTCAATTAACAGGAAAAAAACTCATTTTATGGAGAGTCTTGTAGAAAGAAGTAAGTGATTTGTCTTGGAATAAATTTCTCTCTCATAGAAAACTTACCAGTATTTTAGCCCACTGTCATATGAAAATCAGCTCAAGCTATTTCTGTGACTGGCAGTTAAAATGGCTTGAATTCCACTAGAGGGCAGTTGGGCCTTATTTCAGTGGACTGTATGGTTACCAGAAATGGTCCTGTCATAAGTGAGTAAGTTTTGCTTTTGACCACCAGCCACTTCTGTTTATATTCAGCACCCATCTGTCCTACCCGACATCACCTTCACATCATATGTCAGTGATTCACTCACACATCTACATGTCAGCGATTCCTATGCTTACGTCGCCAACATAGATGGCTCTTCTGGGCTGATTTTCAGCATCTTTCATTGTCTATTTTTAAAACCACTCAGTCTTGACATGTAGAGATTTACCTCTAGAGCTTAACTGCCTGTTCTTTACCACCAGTTCTTCTATTTTATCGCTCTGTGGCTTAGCCAAAGTCACCTTAGTCAACTTGCATGAGCAAGTCTAGGAAGCTAGCTTCAGCACATCCTTTCCTACACAACTATTTACCAAATCCTCTTTACTTTCTTCTGCCTGGCTATTAGTTACCTAATGGCCTCCTAGCTCTAGGCATGCCTCGCTCCCTGCTTTCAAATTTCTCTTTTATTCTCCTCTTGCCCTACTCACAACCATGATCTATTCAACCAATCTCAATGTCTACCTCCACTCTTATATATTTTTTCACCATGAAATATGACTTTTTTTGGGGAGGGCATGTAAAAGACCAGTATACCAAGGATGAAAGTGGTAAGAACCAGTTCTAGGAGGGTGACAGGAGATCATATATACAAGTAGTCATTTTACATGAGTCCTGTAAGTATGAATTTTAGTTACCATAAGTTATTTAAACAGTATTAGTTCTCCATCACCATGGTATCTTTATTTTCTATGACACTTCGTTATCTATAGAATTCACTTTACCCTAATACTTTGAGAAATCTGGCAGCTAAAAAATAATGAGGACCTGTTTTTGTTCATTTATCTATTTATTTATTCAGCCATCCCTGAGTAGCCGCAGTCCTTACTACCATCTGTAAGAAGCTAATGTGCAAGGCAGATCCAGGAATAAAGAAAGAAAAAGTTCATTCATTTCATGTATGCACATGTACTCAAAGTTTTTTTCTTGTTGTTTGTTTTTTTGGGTGCTGGGATCAAACTTACAACCTTGCGCTTGCCAGGCAGGCACTTATGCCACTGAGCTAAGTCCCCAGCTGTACTCAAAGTTTTACAAAACAAAATGGGGAAGAGAGAAAAGTCACAGAAAAAGCATGAAGCTAGGACTACTACAACAGGTAGAGCAGTCAGTGAAAACATCTTAGTGTGACTCTTTAGGAAGAGAAGAGTGTAATGTTAATTGTGATCACCAACTTGACTGCATTAGGTTATCCTAGCAAATTAGTAAAATAAGTCTGGGCATATTGGGGTAAGTCCTGGTTGCATAGTCTTGGGGACAATATCTAGTTCCTAGCTTTTTTCTCTCTTGTATTTTTTCCAACCTGCTTGGGTTCCTACCTGCCGTGAAATGAGCAGCTTTGTTCCACCATACCAGTCTACTGTAATGTTCCTGCCTTGGACCTAGAGACTATGGACTGAATTCTCTGGGACTCTGAGCTGAATTAAACCTTTCCTCCTTTAAGTGGTGGGTGATAGGTATTTTTTCCCCAACCATGAGAAAGCTAACCAATACAAAGAATATACTTACTTAAAACTGTTTGACTTGCTTTGAAGCTCCTTTCCTTAGTGTCCAACCACAACCACACTCTAGTAAAGTCTGTTTCACTGCACACACACACACACACACACACAGGTATGCAGGGAAAAACTTAAAAAAGATCATGTCTTTTTAATTTATAGCTAGATCTCCTCTTTAATGAGATTCAGGTTTTCTCAGAAGGGAACAAGAAGTCTTACTATTTTTTGATGGTGTCTCAATGCTTCATATTATGGCTGTGATAGTATCATTCTTCTTTAATGAACATTTAGTTTTTGGACTTTTTTCAGTTACAAACCCTGACTTATTGAACCTCCCACTTTTTTTTTTGTACTGGGAATTGAACTCACAGTCTTGTGCTTGCCAGGCGGCCACTTATGCTGCTGAGCTAAACCCCTTGGGTTTGAGTTTCAGCATCATAAAAACAAAAAATCCTGACCCATCAAACAAGCCCCCCTAAACCTGACCAATTAAACAAACAAAACACAAAATTTTTGTTATAGCAGTGTATTTTAAATTTTGATAAACATTGTCAAATTTAGATCAATCCATGTTATTCAAATACACTTGTTTCCATTTATCAAGACCTAATATTTAAATAATTATTTAAATTAAATGTCATCTGATTTTTGAAAAATATTTCATTTTTGTCTTGGTTTGCATTTTCCTAATATATTATAGTGATCAACTTTTAGTATTCAGTGCATATACATATTTTTGTCATATTTTCTCCCAGATTTATAAAGATATATTTTTAATTTGAAAGTGCTCTCCAGAGATATTTGTTTAATTTAGTTACTAAGCATTTACCATCCACTGGTATTGCACAGGTGTAATGACAGGTTTTGGAATTTCAGAGTTGTATAATGTAGAATTCTTTCCCTCTTAGAGATGGTTGGAAAAATGTATGCTGGCAAAGAAAATGAAGGCAGTAAGATGTTGAAACTGTGGTATTACAAAAACTGCATTTGTGAGATTATTGAGTCTTAGACAATTGCTTATCCATCATTGGAGGAAGAAAGGTTGAAAAAAACAAAACAAAACAAAAACACATAAAACAGCATCTCTCTGGTTGCAAACCCAGAATATATTGAGAGTTGCTTGCTATGTTTTTTGTTTAATGTTTACCCTTAAATGTGACTATGTATTCTAAACCCAGAAATTACTACTTATTATTTATGCTCTAAGCTTTGAAGGCCAGAGAACTAAGCAAAGATTCTTTTAGGTTATTTAGTATTATGCTATTAAGTGTTTATTAACTATATTTTTAATTGCAATAATGCTGCTATTCAGCTAAACTGTAGCTCTTTGACCATTCATCCACTGCACATGTTCAAATACTCAGACATGCAGAGTCATATAGATGCAGCCAGGCGAAGTGGCATCATGAGGAAAGACTAGATAGGATGCATATGGAATATTACTTGGTAAAGAGGACACTTACACTGGAAAGACCCACCTATGTAAGATCTCTATTTGCTAGTTTGCTTGTTCCAGTGGAAAGCATGAGGAGGAAGTTTAGGTGTACTGAGAATGAACTCCCCGTGGGTCTAAGCTGGCAGAATAGCCTTATTTTCTTTAATGTGCAATCTCAGTTTTAAAAAGCAGAAAAGAGAAGTTGAGGTGGACAGGATTATTGGTCAGATTGAAATAGAAAATCTCAAGATTCTTTTCTCCCTACTTTATAACTGGGCTATATAAGGCTCTTCAAGGTGGGGGAGGGCGTCACAAACGTGATGAACCATAACATAGTACATGCAATAGCTGGTAAATTGTGAGCTACAAGTTCTAATCACATTATTTCGGTAAAATCCCTCTGTCTCTCTCTCTCTGTGTCTCTGTCTCCTCACTTCTATATATTTGTCTCACCAATGGGCAAATAACTTCAGTTGTAGATGGGTTTGGTTTGTAAGCAGCATTATGTTTAAAACAGAAGTTGTCTGCCAACTGCATAGCAAACACTTAGTTTTTGTTTAGATTGTATGTGGGTTGAGATGGAAGACATCAATGTGGATTGTGGGGCGTTATAACACCAAATGTACTCCTCAAATGACCCCTGTGACATCCCCACTCAGCTGTAGAAGGTAGACCCTGAAAGCAAAGATAAACTGTGACCGCCATCTTGTGGCAGGATCCTCCATTACCAAGTCCGACTGAGTGAAAGGCGGTGGTAGAGGGGGAGGGGCTGAGAAGGTGTCTCAGATTTTTATATATATCTATATATTCCCTTCACTTGAGGAATCTAGTAGGGAAACAAAACCCCTAAGACACATTTGCCACCTGGAAGGAGAGCGCTATTACCTAAACCTATCGAGGAGGTCTTTCCTTCACTTGATTTTAGGTTTCTATAGTGTGGAGTATCTGGAATAGTTTCGACAAGACATTTATCATTCCATATTTCCCTGTTTCCAGATCCCTTAGTTTGGGAAGTTATTTTTCTCACATTATCTAGAGTTCAAAGAACTTAGTGAACAACAGAAACCCAATATTTATTCTTCAACATTATTCCATTATATATCCCAGCAAAGCACATTTGTTTTCACATTTAATTAGATTTCCCGGAAATAGAAAAGCCATTTGCTCTTTTTATGGGTTTACTATCAGTTTGAAACCCAAGAACCTTTCCAATAGTTTAATACAAACCAGCCATACTGACTTAAAAGGAATGTGTTCCAAGCAGAAATAACACTGATATAAGAAGCTTTTGATATGTTCCGGATAACACCTAGACTAACAGGATGACATTTTAGTGAAAAATGAGTAAGACATGGTATCAAAGGGAGAATTTTTCTTTCTTAAACTATTTGAAACACAGTTTGCTTTTCACTTCTTGGCAGAACAACAACAACAACAACAAAGGAAATCATGTGGTCATTTTTCACTTTGCAAAGAATTCTTTGCAAATGCCTGTGTAGTTGTTCTTGGATGGTTTTGGGGCACTAACACTGCATTCATCTTTTGAAAGTTCTCCCACCATGTCCAAAAGGCTCTTGTTGATCCCAAGAATAGGTTATGCACATCATGCCTTTTCAATGGGTAAAACATTTCATTTGTCTATAATGTAACATGCACAGGAATATCTTTGGTTGAAGACTCCACTCTGTTTTTCACTGTATTTAGAACTTTGAAAGATTAAAACACCTTGTGTTTCTAGGTAGTAAGATGGTTAGATTACAGATTTGACAGCAGGACCTGGTAGAGTGTCTAGCACATAGTAGGTGCTGAACAAATGCTGCAAGACAGAAGGATCTGACATTAAACTCAAACTTAAGAGATATACTGAAATTCTCAAACTTATATAACAGCTCCCCTCTCCTAAAACAGAGCCCCAAACTTGGCTTTTGTGACTATTTGAAGTTTGATAATTTTTTGCTGTGGGGACCTAGCCTATGCATTATAGGAGTTCAGTAACATCTGTGGCCTTTACTCATTAGAAGCCCATGGCATACCCCAGTAATGAAAACCAAAAATGTTTTCAGGTACTGACAAATGTCCCCTGGAGAACAAAAGTCATCCCCAGTTGAAAATGACTTCTTTAAACTGAGCGTGGTTGTTTAGAAGAGATCAGGCCTTACACATTAGTTGTGTCTGCTGTAGGAAATCATGAAATGTGGTATGAGTACTGTGTAATTACTCTTCTGAACAATCATACTTCTTTGTACCCACAGAGTTCTGTAGGAAGACTGTCCACAAACTTTTTAGGTGGAATAGTTTCACAGAAATTTAACAGCAAACGATGAACAATGAAAGCAAATGATGAGCAATCATTTTGGGAAATTGTTTCTTTTGTTTTAGAGAGAAGGACAGTCACTCAGGAGTCATACAGTCACTTGTAAAGTGCAGGTGTTCCAGAAACTGTATAGTGTAATGGGAAAAAAACTTGGATAGGAAATCAGGAGACTTGCTTTCTAATTCTGTCTTGGCTACTGACCAACTGTGGAAGGGAACTCTCTTTTGGATGATACAAAAGAGATCTAAATTCCTTCTACTACTCAGGTGTGAAGAAATTAAGAATTTGTTTATCAAATGCATAACCCATTTTCCTCTTATTTTTGCAGAGTTGGAATTTGAAGGAGTACATTGCAAGAATCAGTAAATGGAGACCAAGAGTATGGGAAGATAACCTATGGCGATACAGTGTGCTGCAGTACGAGTGCCATAGATTTGCCACCACTGACTATGGGGTTTGGGAGACACAATGGCATTGGTGCTAAAAGGAAACTAGAAAGTGCGGAAAAAATGCAAAGCCATACAAATTTGCATCTCTCTCTCTCTCTCTCTCTCTCTCTCTCTCTCTCTCTCTCTGTCTCTGTCTCTCTCTGTCTCTCTCTCTCTTCCCTGTTACTGTGTACATACATGTGTGTGTGCATACAGATTGATGGCAGGGATGCTAAATGAGCCATAGCTGGCAAGTGAGTCCTGTTCTCTGTGGCTCTTCAGGGAAGAGGGTTTAGTAGGAATAATCCCTTTTGGCAAATGTTAAAAAAACCATGATCCTAGGTTACTATGGGCAATCAGTGCTCTTGGATGTGTATTAAGTGCTCATCAGACCATTCAACTGATGCAACTGCATTACCTTATTTTGCAGATATACATGTCAAAACAGTGTGTAAATATTATGTCTTGTCACAACCCATATCATGATTCATTGACTAAAAAAGTAAAATGGCCTGAAAGAATTTGATATTCAATAGCACAGAAACCAGGGTAGAACAAGCCTGGTGAGATTTTGATTGTTTGAAGTGTTTTTTCAGCCACTTTGGGTTTGATAAAAGAACAAACTCATTTTTTGAAGCAGCCTTGCCCTTACTTTCCAAACATGATGTGTATTTGAAAGGAAATTCAATCCATATGTTTTTGATTAATTTTACTTAAATCATCAAAATATTATTTCTTAAGAGTTTTTGATGTCTAAGAAATATTTAAGCCCTTTGAATAATTTAAAAAATATACATTTTTTCCTGTTTAAAACAGGAAATCACTTCTTAAAGAGTTTAAATGGGTTTGGACACAAATGAGATTCAGACTTGAAATCCTGACCCTATAAGATTAGGGAAAGTTTGAAACTTGCCAGAATAGACTCTCCCATTCCTCCCTAAATGTCAGTACCTTCTGATATTATATTGTCAGCAGAAATATTTGGGTACGGTCCAATAGAGTTAGATATTTTGTTATTTTTTTTCTCCTAGTCATACGGTTCATACCCTCAGTAAACTTTGACTCCTCCTTTTCCCCCTTTCCATTGACCTTCATATCGACTAAGTCACTCTTGACTCCTTTTTGTTATTTGTCCCTTCCTATTGATTTTCATTGCTCCTACTTACCTCAGGCTATTATCTGGGTGAGTCTAACCCATGACATTTACCAGTTAACTGACATCCTCTCTCTGTCTATTCTCTCTTTGCACTAATCAAATGTGTATGTTCTTGCTTTTTAAGTTTCACTAAAGCATTTAACTAAATATTCATGAAACCGTTTTTCTTACAGTATAAAACCTTCACTGGCTCTTAAAGCTCATGGTCCTTTAGTCTTTCCTGCATGGCTCTCTGTACTTCCTGGACCTTGTGCACCTTTCAAATGTAACAACTACTTCTGGCCAGTTGAGAAGCTGTCCTCCAAGTGTCTTGGTTGCTGAGTGAAATACATATATGCATCAATATCTGAGATGTCTTTTTCTTCCTTCTTGTCCAGAGAGAGGTACACAGCCCATCTCTTTTTCTGATATCTTCTACTTGTGGGATCACTGCTTTAAAATTCTTACACTTCAGGTTGCTGTGAACCTCTGGTTCGGACTAGAGATATATCTAACAGGGATGTTTTCCCATGTGGACCCTGGACCACTGCTTAAGCATCATCTGAGAATTTATTTAAGCTATAATCTCTGGAGTACCATTTGGACTTGCTAATCCACAAATTTCAAGGATAAGGCCCTGTGTTTTTCTTAGCAAGCGGTCCACATGATCTGAATGCATGATAATATTTGGGAGATATTGCACAAGAACAATAAAAATCTTAGACCTCTTTTTATTTTTTTTGCAATTCCTATAGTTCCAGAACAAAGCTGGAATGAAATTAGTAAAATTCGAAAAACAAAACAAAACAAAACAAAAAGCAAAAATACTTGACTTTTAAGACAAACTTATAATGATATGCCAAAAAATAGAACTGAAATGCTTTCAAAAGCTTCTTATGAAATTTTAATATATAAAAGGCAATTATTTCTTACTGATTGATGTAGAAAATTAAGTAGTTTTTACTGGTAATTGATTTGAAGTGAATTTCATTTTTTCCCATTTTCCTTTCTAAAAGATTTTAGTGTTCCTTAGCTATGGGTAATCATATGATAGTATTCAGCATATTATGCTTCCAATATTCTTCAAAATCCTAACTGTGTGGTTTATAAGTGTTATTTTTTTTTCTTTTGGACATTGTATGCTTAGTGATCATAAAACAGACATGGGGATACTTTTCTTTTTCACTTAAGTCATTCAATAAGCTTAGAACTCTCATACAGAGATGAAAGTTACTATGGAATAAGAAAAAGTAGTTGTAGAGAGAAAAATAGACTCTTAACGGTGTTATTTTTACTAATAGAAGGAAAATTTAACTTGACGATTTTAAGAAATGTAAATATTTCATTCTTTTCTACTCTATTTTCCTCAGATCAGATTTTACACATCCCTATAGTGTGCAGACTTCTGTGTTGAGGTGAGCCTTGAACAAATTTTTTTTCCCCAAACTTCTCAAGGAAGTTGTATGATCAGAGATAAACTCCATAAAGTTCGGCTATGACATGCCAAGTTTTTGGGCAAATCCACAGTTGTACTGAGTCAACATGACAGTACTCATACACATGAGCCTGGGCCTATGATAGAGAAATTAAGTAGCTACCTGAATTTCCATTGGTAATAATGAGCCTGATTTTTTTTTTTTAATTAAAAACAGCAAGTCAGTGTAGTATTGAAGAGAAAGTTTATGTTTTGAAATCAGGCAAACCTGGATTTGAACCCCAGTTCTTCATCTCTAATATCATCTATTTCATATTTGTTTTTCTGTTTTGAATGGTGTTCTTAATATCTATCTGTCCTAAAGGTTTGTTAAAAGAGATATAAGTTATGTGTGTATATTCTAAATTAGAGGCTCAGTAAATGGGTTTATTATGTGTGTCTCTGACAATTACTGTTTGTAATTTTTAAACTTTTTAATTTTTTTTTTTTTTTTTTTTTTGGTACCAGGGATTGAGCTCACAACTTCAAGCTTGCCAGGCAGGCGCTTAGGCCACTAAGCTAAATCCCCAGCCCCTAAACTTTTGTAATCTTAAAGGCATAATTCAAATGAATCTATCCCATCTCTGTCACAGTGCCCTGCTTCTAATTGTTCTAATAGAGACTGTGTTGCATGGATCTAAAGCATGTAGGATGATTTTTGTTTTGCTTTTCCTCTGTTCATTATTGAAGCTGTAACTCTTGAATTTTTATAAAACAGGTGCATGACTACATCAGTACTATCATTTATTAAGAAATCAATGCTGTCTGGACTTTTTTTCTTTCATTTAACTAGTATTTATTGAATGTGTATTCTCTGTTGGATTCTAAACAAATGCAAATATTCATAGGAATTAGAGTGCTAAACTAAAAACTTCTTTTGACTAGAATTATCCTATTTTCACTACAAACTCAGATTTGGGAATTGTTGAAGCAGTTATCTGCCTCAATAGTGAAATTTTGAAGGTTTAAATAACAGAATATGTTCCCCATGTGTTTGTGGAACACCTAGTATTTCCTCTACTAGAGTTACTGCTTAGTCAAGGCCTCAGCTGTTTTGTTCTCTGAAGAAGAAGAATGTGTGCTAGAAGCCACATTTTCCCCCTGCAACATTCTCTGAACCTTACAGCCAAAATTAATTTATCAAATCAGCAAAGCTACACTTAGGAAAGAATAAGGAATAAAGAAGATTACCCCCCCCCCCAATTTGCTTTTGTTGGAGAGGTCACCTGAGAAAATGAAAAGGACAATGGCAGGCAGGCCAAGGTACAAGATTTTCATCAGTTAGGGTCTGTTAGTCACATTCTTTGTTGTCTTCTCTCACTTCAAATAAGAGTTACTTGTGTAAGCAATTGAATGTTGTGAAATGACTTCCAAGTGTGACTCCCTAGGATAGGTCACAAAAGACACTGAAGCCTTGACTTTACCCACTCTGAGAGAGCTGCCAAAAGCCACGAGGGAAGTCTTGCTGCCATGTTGTGAGGGCACTCAAGCAACTCTATGGAGAAATTCTTGCCGTGAGAAACTGAAGCCTTCTGCCTTAGTGAGAAACATTAGCATGTTAATGAACCATTTAAAAAAGAGTGAATTCTTGGCCTCCGGAATATCTGTTAGATGTGTACAGCTCCAGCTGACATCTTGACTCCAACTTCATGAGAGATCCCAAGGCAGAACCACCAACCTAAGCCACATGCAAATTCCTGGCCCACAGAAACCATGTGGCATAATAAGTGTTTATTGTTTTATGTCACCAAGTTTTTGGGTAACTCTAATAAATAATGAACATAGGACCCAGAATATGATATTAGATTCCTAGAAGAAAGGAGCGAAGTTGGATAAGGAGATACTAAAAGGGAAGATCAGAAGGCCCAGACAGACATTTCCTTTACACTTTTGCTTAAAGGCTGAACTTTTCGCTTCATAAAAAGAATTGGGTTGGGAGAAAATGAATTCAATACCCAATTCCCAGAGTACATGGAGGAAAGAAAAAGAATAAAAAGGCAAAGGGATAGATGTTGGTTTGGGAAGGACTCCTGAATATGAAGATCTGAAAATGAATCTATCTTTCAACACTATGTGAATTTCTGAAAATTGTTTTTTACTTGAAGCAACTTCTGGATTTCATCAAACAGTAGGATCACTGTAATTCAGGTGAAAGAATTCTCAAGAGTTTTTCTGAGTTTTTTTTTTCCTTGCCATACAAGACTATAGTTAAAACTACCAAAGACATCTCACCTTTGAAAAGTCAACATGCCAATGAAAGTATTAGTTTTAAGGTTTGACAAAGAGCTCCACATGCACTTAAACAAAATGGGCTCTTTCTAAAATTATCTCTATATTAAATGATGAATCCCTTTTGTACCTCCAGGAAGGACTTAAGTGACATACAAGCAGTTAATTAAGAAGGCTTTGTATGAGAGATTAAAAAAAGAAAAAGCAAAATACAAACAAAGTGCTTGTTTTCTCCACGGTTCTATAATTATCTACTTTTTCTGTGTTTTTTTTACTAGGGGGGGAAGATGAGTTTCTTTGAAAAGGGCAAGGCAGGAAATCAGTAGTGATTCATACCACTTTTTCACATGCTTCTTTGACGAGTTTTATTCACGAATCTGAGTCCACTTGTGTAATGAAAACATTAAAAGGGTATTTTAAACTGCGTCTTTTTTTATTAATCATGTATTTGGTCTCGTAAATAAATACATGCAAGCACATCCTTGTTACGTCAGTTGGAGAACAGTGATTAACTAGTTGTTTAAGTAGGAGACAGAAGTATCTTGCAATTTTATATGTGCCTCTCAAATAGCTGTGTTTTCCCTTGTGCTATTTAATTTGATTTAGGCAAATATTTTACATTTTAGAACTTATTTAATGGATTTTTAATTTTAAAGATATTTTCTAGCCTCCTTTGCATTTAAAGGCAATTTTTAGGACCCTAAATATGGTCTCACAAAAGTCTTTTGAAAGAAAGGCACATTTAAAAATATATATATACTTTGTTATTTCTAAGTCCCTTTGATACCACTATGGATGGTTTTGCTTTAGTTTTCCTTCCAGCCTAATTCCTCTTTTCCTTTGTTTCTATCGAGATGAGGTAATCCAGGGTTTGTAGAGTCTTTTGTGATGGAAATGGTTGTGACCACACAGATACAGCATAATATTTACGGGCCATAAGAGAAAGAGAAATGCCAATAGTGCTGCTCATCAAGCATTTGGAAATACTTTTTTCCTTCATTTGCCACTACTAACTTCATTACTAACTTGAGAGATTGAAATGTAGTGTGGACCAATAGATTGAAGCCAAATAAATGAGAAGAATGAAATTTAAAATTTATGGCAAGTGGAGGAAATAGTTTGAAGATGAGGAAGTCCAATGTGTTAGTGATTCATTCATGTTATACAGAACATTTATAAGTAAGGTAAGAAGTTATTAGGAGTTAAACAAGCTCAAGAGATGAGTAGGAGAATATGTCAGTACCTAGCTCAGTAGATATAGCTTGCTCTCTACAGTAAGGATTAGCAACATTTTTCTGTAAAGGGATAGATAATAATACCTGAAGTCTGGAGTACATAAAGTCTCTATTATAGCTATTCAGCTCTGTGTTTGTGATAGAAAGCGACAGTAGACAATATGGAAATGAATATATGTATTCCAACAAAATTTAATTTATAAAAATAAGCTGCACACTATGTACTTTGTTGACTCAGGCTCCACAGCTTGCTTCTTTTTTTATAAGATAAATGTGTTGGATAATGGGTTTGAAGCAGCTTACACAAACCTCACAACACAGTATCATTAAAAATATGGTAGGATCAAGGCACACTGGAACTTGATGGATGTAATTAGCTTCAGTTTATTTTAAGCTGAGTACATCTTTTTGTTATCATTGGGGAATGTCTTGCAAGCAAGACAAGTCAGTGACTGTGGACTATCCAGTTTCCATTTTAATAGCTGTTATACATAACCTGTTTTCATGATCTGCATAGCTATCCTCACATTAGCACTGACCTTCCAGGTACAGTAGCCAGTCTGCCTTCTAGTAATTACTCTATTTCACTAGCTATGATTTTCTCTGAGATTGAATGTGAGAACTTTTATATCTAGAAGAGTGATGGTTGAAAAGAAAAATTCCCTGCATCTATATCAGAATATTACTAAATCAGCTACTCTGTAAGTGTCACTAAATCACTACTCTACTAAGTGAAATAGGAATAAAAGGCATCCTCTTTAGGCATATATATTGTTTGACCTTATCATTCTATTTTCAGGAATATATACTTAGAAAAATGTCACAGAACTTGCTAAAGATTTGTATATAATTTTGAACTTCAACTTCATTTATTAAACCAAAAATTGGAAAGTAGTTAAATATCCAATAGTGAGGGAATATATAAATAAATTCTGGTACATGTGAAATGAAACAATATATTATCTTCTAATACTTTTTGAGCATGATTTTATGACAAGGAAATGCTCAACATAATTTTAAATAAATATAGCAGAATACCATATAACCCTAATTTCATGGAAAAATCATGGCCGAAAGACTAGAAAAAAATATACCAAGGAGGATACCATTACCTATTTACTAAAATCTTTTCTTGTCTTCTTCCTGTTGTAGAGTCTCACTACATTTCCTTATCTACCTTAGAGTTGTGAGTGGTCAGAGATGAAGATCTCTCCAATGGGACATGAGCATAAATAATGATGTCTTCCATTTCAAGCCTGATTCACAAATATCCCTCTCAGATGTTTTTCAGTGCTTTTTAAAACCATCTGTAGTTGGCTGAGAGGTTGACTTTCAGGAGCACATTGGAAGTCAAGTGTTAAAAATGGTAGAGTCATTTAAACTGAGCTTACATTCTTGAGTGACCATGAAGAGATGACCTGCCCTGCTGACAGGCCGGAGCACTCTCCTAACACACCTGAGCCATTGTATGCTGTGCAGTTTCTGAAAATTGCATGAAAATTTACACTTGATTTTCTTAGCAACCAAAATGTTTAGTTAATTGATCCAGTCACAAATATCTTAGATGTGTAGGTGTTCCCTTTGTCAAACAAGTCTCAAAAAAATTTCTCAATGGATCTTCATATAGGAGACAATGTTCCCATAAATATCCCCCCCAAAAATCTGAATGGGGTCTACAGTGTCATTTTGAGATTAAAAAGACATTAAAACAAAATAAACCTTCAGAAAAGAAAATTGAAAGGTAGAGTTAGAAAGGCAGCCGACGGGATGTGGATAATAATGACCCCATTTGATCCAGGAATTAAAGTTGTATCTAGAAAAGTGGTTGAAGATTTTGTCCTTGAAGGAGTCTTTTATCTTGAGGTATTAGTCAAGCTGGGCAGCAGGTAATTTACAGAAGTTTGCCTAATAACCGCTGTCAACTCCTATCTTCTTCCATTTGTACCAACTGCCACAGAATAGTATTTTTTCTTCTCTTCTTTTTTCAATCTTATGGGAGTCCTTCTCTCTCTCTCTCTCTCTCTCATATATATATATTTCAAGTAAGGTTTTACTATGTAATTCAGACTGGCCTTGAACTCACTATGTAACCCAGTTTTCCCTTGAACTCACAGCAATCCTCTTTCCTTGGCCTCCCAAGTGCAGGAATTATAGGCAAGCACCACCATGCCCAGTTTATATTTATTTAGAGACAGAGTCTTGCTAAATTGTGAAGGCTGTCCTTGAACTTGTGATCTCCTTGATCTAGCCTCCCAAGTAAGCATTATAAGCATGGACCGCCATACCTGACTTTTAAATAAAACTTTGTTTTTTGAGACAGGATGTCATTATGTAGTCCAGGCTGGCCTCAACCTCTCAAATAAAACATTCCATCAATGTTCTTTCTCCTTCTGCCACTGCATATTTCCCTTATCCTTTTCAACGAAGGGATTATTATTATTATTATTTTCTTTTGAGATAGGGTTTCAGATGCCATATACTTCAGGCTGGCCTTAAACTTACTATGTAGGCCAAACTGGGCTCAAATTTATAGGAAATTCTCCTGCCTCAGTCTCCCAAGGGGGAATTCTTTTTATCAATAGAATTTAACCCAGAATAGTGGTTAAAAAGAATTCTGAAAAACATATTTCTGGGCTTCTCCCTTGTGATGCTGATGGGAACATGAAAGAAGATATGGAGCTGAATGGATAATAGGCCATCTGGAGCACTCTGGCAAATTGTGTGGCAGACCACCAATATAGTAAATCGACAAACAGACAAGAAAGCCAAATTGCCAACATCATGTGATTATAAATTTTTGAAAAATCTTAAGAACAAAGCTCTAAATATTAAAATTCTTAATTATCTGTAAGTAGCATGCTGAATATAGTTAATAATATTATATCATATAATTGAAAATTGCCAAGGTAGTAGATTTTAAATGTTCTTACCACAAAAATGTTAAGTATGTGAGGTAACAGCTATGTTAATTAGCTTGTACTCATACTACACACTATATCAAAATAACACCTTGTATTCCATAAATATAGTAAATTAAAAATAAAAGAATGATCCTCATATCAGCAAACACCAGTCTTTACTATCTTAAGAATGGAGTATATTCAACCTTGATTTTTTTTTAAGCACTGATTTCTTAGATAGTGTCTTCTACTAAAATACTTATGCAAAGTGAAATATTTGGTTGTACAATAAAATGTATTTAAATGGGAACAATAAAGATACCATTTTGAGTTTGTCAGTAGAAAGGAGAGGGATTTTGTAGGAAGAAGAGAAACCTGTATATAGTTATTTAAAAAAAAATTAAACTATAAAGTTTTACAAATTGTTCCTACAATTAAAAAAAATCCATTCTGGCATAATTAGTATCTTACATAATTGTTTAGGTTAATTCTATGATGCCATATTTATTGACAGCTACTGAGGGCAGGGAATAGTAGAAAGCTTGAGCACTGTGTGGCATATGACTTTGGTAAGTGTTTGTAGGCATTTATTTTACCAGATGTGAAACAAAGGAATTGAGTTAGATAATTTCTAAGACTGGAAGCCTATTATTCTAGGCTTTATTGGAGAGAAATATTAGAAGCATAGAATGGTTCAGGGTGTGAGGAGAAGGCACTCTAAGGATAGTCTCTGGGAAGGAAGAGGATTGTCTGAGATTACTAGGAAGTCAGAAATTGAAAGTGTGGGCAGTGGAAGGCAACTTTTGTATACATTAAAATTTTGCTGAAGTTCAGCCCTCTTCCTAAAAGATACTTGTGGTTACAAAGAGAAACTTGTCATTAGGTCTATTAATAAAATTTATATTTAGTTGGTTTGCAACAAAACTGTTCTATGTGTTATTTATGGTGGGCATCATTTCTGAACATTTGGGTCAAGGCTATGTGGATTGGTAAGTGCTAACACTAGCCATGTGTCATATGCAGGTGCCCCTGAAGAGGGGTACTCTGTTCCTATGTCCATTAGGAAAAACCTAGAAGTGAAGTTTTGAGGCTTCACTGTTACCTAGTATTCAGGGATCCAATTTTGCAAACAGTTGACTGACGTCAATGCAGAGACTAAAAGACTGAAAGTGAAGGTCCATAGCTTCAATTAAAAGTGAAACCAGACATCTTACACAATCTGAAGAGAAGAAATACATAAAGACCAAATGCCATTTCTATTGAAAAAAGTCTATTAGCACAATTTAGATATAATCATCTAAATTTTTAGTTGTTAAGCATGCTATAATTTCATGTCATTTCTTGGGTATTTTTGACATTTGTTATATATCCTTTATGTCCTCAGTATTGCATATGACATAACTGCATATCATAGAATGTTAGACATATTATTCTTTTAAAATCTCTGAAGCTGTGCATGGTGGTTTATACCTGTAGTCTCAGCACTCTGGAGGCTGAGGCAGGAGGGTTGCTGTGAGTTCAACGCTAGCTTGAATTGCGTATTGAGATGCTGTCTCAAAAAAACAAAGAAAAAAAAAATCTGAGCCCCCCCCAAACCAAAACACACACACAAAAAAAATCTTAGAAAAATACTTGGGAGTATAGATGACATAGATGGAGGAGCCAAAAAGGAATTTTGTGTGTCCACTGATACAAACAGTCAATATTATAAAGACATTAACTCTCTCCAAATTGGTTTATAAATTCAACTCAATCTTCATCAAAATACCAGTAGGCGTTTTTTTTTTTTGGGGGGGATGGACAAACTGATTATAAACATTATGTGGAAATGCTCAAAACAATTTTGGAAAAGCCAAACAAAATTGAGAGACTTACATGACCTAATTTCAAGAACTGTGACAAAACTAAAGTAACCAAGACAGTGTAGTATTGGATAAACATGGAACAGAATGGAAAGTCCAGAAATATACTCACATGTATACAGTCAATTAATTTTCAGAAAAAGTATCAAAACAATCCAACAAGAAAATGCTTATCTTCTGAGTAGATTGTACTGGAGCAACTGAATACTTTGTACAAAGAAATGAACCTCAATTTTTATGTCATATCTCCATTTAAATTAACTCAAAATGGACTATAGGCCTAAACGTAAGAACTAAAGTAGTAAAACTGTTAAAAACATATGAAAAAAATTTCAGAAGTGAACTTTTTGAGGCAAGGGATTTGTCCCTTCATTCCTTATTTGTTTCTGCCTCCTCAGCAGCTCCTAGAAGGTATTCAAGAAATGTTGCGACTCAGTGATACCATGGTCTGTGGCTCTGAAAATGCTGATGGACAGAAGCCCTAAACTTGTACACTTGAACCTGAAGTCCCTGGAGGACTCTTTCAGGGTTTGGCTTTCCTTCTTTTACCCTGTATGGTGGGGAATGGAAGCTTCATAAGCGTCAACCACAACCGAATAATTTTTTGATGTCTCCCCTTGAAGTTTGTTTATAGCACTTCTAAACTCAAAAAATGGGGCTCCCAATGTTAGGGCTTAGTTTGGTAGCTCCTGAGTTCTTTGTGAATTCTACCTGAAGTTGAATCTAGTGTTCCCTGACCACCCAGGATGAAACTGTGAAAAACCAATGAGCCAGGATGCTGAGGCTTATCAGCAAAAGGGTGACCCAGCCCACAGTAAGAGTTATTCCAAAGGAAAATAGCAAAGGGTACTTAAATCACCATAAACAAATAAAGTATTTATTTTTAAAGCATGCACAGGAAGGATGTGATATTATTTTATATGAGGGGCAAATTTCCTTCATTTCCTGTTCTCTGAATTAAAGACCTCCAATTTATTTGACTTGTAACCTAATCAAGCCCTAGGAAGAAACACTGCCATTGAAGACTTTATTTTCTTCTTTTATAGTTTTAGCACTATGCTATCTATTTTCTAAGCACGAACAACATCTTCCTTTAAAACTTTAGTTTACCTAGTCCTTGATGGAGTCTTTGGTGGAGTCATAACTAGACTTGTGTGCAGCTGAGTCCTTGTGGACAACGTATCACTTAACAATACAGATGCTATTCTCAGTGGGAATATGGTGGTGTTTTAGTACATGACAGAAGTGAATAGTTGGAGAACAAGGAGAATTACTTGGATCAGAAATGTCCAGAGAGCATGCTTTATACATCTATGAAACCAAGATCCATGTCTTCTTAACAAAATAATGAATATTGCATTCTCTTTTTGGTACATTTTCATTCTCTTTCATTGAGATTTGCACAGTGGTTTGTTTTAGAGCAGTGGGTGCTTTATTTTCAGTGGTACTTTTCTTCATGAAGCAGCAGTAGAATATGATAGTCACCTTTGACTCTAGTCAGGTTTACTTTAAACCAAGGACTTAACTCAGAAGTCTGCTCAGGGTTCCAGAGTTACTCTGATTGGTCTCCTAACATACTTCAGGACTTCGCTAATCCCACACTGCAAACTAATGCTCATATATGGTAATCATGTAACATGAAGTAATAATGAGTATTTGAGTATATGTTGCTATGACATTCTCCACTATTGTTTCAATAATTAGTCTTTTGTGTAAGCTTTCATGAAAAAAAATCAACTTTCAGAAAGGAATATATAGTGATAGGTTCTAGTATGTGCTGAGGGTAATTCTATTTGAATTTGGCAGTGACTTCTACATGCCTGACTTTTCTTCAGTATCAGAGTATCACCTTGTCTTAGTCAGGTCAGGCTACAAAAATAAAACAGCAGACAATTGTTTCTCATAGTTTTGGAAGGTGGCAGTCCAAGATAAAGTTTCTGGCAGGATTTGGTTTCTGATAAAATCTTTCTGGCATGCAGATGGGTAGTGTGTTAGTTTTTCATTGTTGGGACAAAGTATCTGACATAATTTAAAAAGGAAGAAAGATTTGCCTGTAACACTAACAATTTAAGAATTCAAGGTGGGGAACTTAGCAGAAGCCTGCATCAGGCATAAGCTGCCTGGAACCTCCCTCGAGGGCCCGCCCTGATACCAGGAACATCAAGGAAGCCCACCTCGGGTGTAGGCTGCCTGGAACCTCCCCTGTGGGTGCATCCTGCCACCAGGAACATCTCAGAAGCCTGTCCCAGACTGAAAACTGCCTTGGACTGTTTCTACTGGGCCCGCCCTCCCACCTGGAACATCAGAAGACCTCAGTAGGCTCCAGTTAGTGTGAAAAACTTTGGAACTTTGCTCCCAGGTGGTGAACCTTGGACTACAGTGGATTAACTGTATCAGTGTGGTGAGTATGCCCCTAAAATAGAGGTGTACAGAGGATAAATAGGACCAGTAGTAAAACCCCCTCCAACTAACTGTAAACTTTGGTGAGTCTGAAAAGAGTGTGTGTGATCCCCTCCTACGCATAGAAAATATCAGGCAGAGTGAAAATGAAAAAATGAAAAAGCAAAATGCAGTCTCAAACATATAGTTCACCAGAAGCAAGTATAGGAGACATTGAAATAGAGGACCCCAAAAGTAACACATTGGGAATCTCTGAAAAGATAGTGAGTGAAATAAAAAGAAAACAACTCCATCAGGCTATAGAGGAAATCAAATTAGCAGTTCTCTCCCATGTAAAGATAGAAATAACAACTTTAGTAAAGAAGTTGTTGAATGCAGCTAAAAATGAACTAGAGAAAAAAGCACATGAGCATGGGAAACTGATTGAAACTTTGAATGAACAATATAGAAAACAAGCAGAATTCATGAAACAAACTCAAAGAGACATCCAAGAAACAAAAAATTCTATTGAAAGCCTGCAAAACCATCTAAAGGAAGCTGAGGATAGGATTTCGGACCTTGAGGACAGGATCACAATTAATGATCAGGAAAGGATAGAACTTTTAAAACTAACAAAGCAGCATGAAATGACAATCCAGGAGCTTCTTGATGATGCCAAGAGCAACAATATTAGAATAATGGGCATTAGCAAAGGTACAGGAGTCCAGGCAAATGACATACGTAAAGTATTTATTTACAGAAATAATAGCAGAAAATTTCCCAAACATGGGGAAAGAATCTGATATGCAGATAAGTGAGGCATATAGAACACCAAACAGTCACAATCAACATAAATCCACAACCAGACACATAATAATAAAGATCTCAGACATACAGCATACAAACAGAATACTAAAAGCTGTCAGAGAAAAAACACAACTCACCTATTAAGGAAAGCCCATTAGAACTTTTCAGCACAAACCCTCAAGTCAAGAAGAGCTTGGAGTAAGGTATTTCAAGCCCTGAAAGAAAACAATCTTCAACCCACACTGATGTACCAAGCAAAACTTTCATTCAAATTTAATGGAGAAACAAGATACTTCCATGACAAAGAACAACTGAAGAAATTGATGTCCACCAAACCAACCCTAGAAAGAGTACTGAAAAGACATACTAGACAGAGATAAAAATGACCACAATCCTGAAAACACAAACAGAAAGAAATCACCAGGTAGGATAAGCAATTAAATAAGGGGAAAAGCAGAAAGAAACAACTGGAACATAACATGGCAAAGTCGAGCCAGTATATATCAGTGATATCCATAAATATAAATGGCCTCAATTAACCTATAAAAAGAAATAGATTGACAAAATGGATCAAGAAACAGGATCCCACAATATACTGTATACAAGAAACACATCTGACCCAAAAGGAACCTCATAGATTAAAAGTCAAAGGATGGAAAGCAGTATTCCATGCAACAGGAACCCAGAAAAAAGCAGGGGTAGCTATTCTATTTGCAGACAATGTGAACTTCAAACCTAAAATGATTAAAAGAGATAGAGAAGGTCACTACATACTTGTTAGTGGAAAAATTTAAAAGGAAGAACTAACAAGTTTAAATATATATGCACCAAATACAGGAGCACCCAACTATATAAGACAGATACTAATGGACATGAAAAACCAAATGCACAAGAACACAATTATAACAGGAGATCTTAACAGCCCATTGTCACAAAGAGATAGATCAACTAGACAAAAAGTCAGCAAAGAAATAACAGAACTGAATCATACCTGTGAACAATTGGACTTAGTAGATGTTTACAGAGTTCCACCCATCTTTAATTTCCAGATGAAATTAAATAAGAAATAAAGCAATACCTACAATTCAATGAAAACATAGAAACAACATACTGTAATCTGTGGGATGCAGTGAAAGTGGTCTTAAGAGGGAAATATATTGTCATATCAAGAAAACACATGAGCACAAATAAACAACCTAATGCTCCATCTCAAGCTTCTAGAAAAAGAGGAGCAAGCTAAACCCAAAGCTCATAAAAGAGAGGAAATTGTAAAGATTAGAGCACAAATCAATGCAATTGAAACTAAAAAAAAAAAAACAACAAAGAATTAATAAATCGAAAAGCTGGTTTTTTGAGAGAATAAACAAAATTGACAAAACCGTAGCTAATCTTATCAAGAGAAAGAAAGAAAAAACCCAAATTCATGCAATAAGAACTGAAAAGGGAGAAATTATTACAGATCCCATGGAAATTCAAAAGATCATGAACATCTACTTTGAAAATCTCTACTCACATAGAGTGGAAAACACAGAAGAAATGGACAGATTTTTAGAAACATATGAACTACCAAAGCTCAACCAAGACGATATAGCAATTTTGAACAATGCAATATCAGCTATTGAAATTGAAAATGTAATTAAAAACTTACCAACAAAGAAAAGGCCAAGTCCCGATGGATTCACAGCTGAATTTTACAAGAAATTTAAGAGAAGATTTGATGCCAGTACACCTTAAACTCTTCAATGAAATTGAGGAAAAAGCAATCCTCCCTAAATCATTCCTGGAGGCAAGTATTACTCTGATACCAAAAACCAGAGAAAGATCCAACCAAAAAAGAGAATTATAAGCCAATCTCACTAATGAACATTGATGCAAGGATTCTCAACAAAATACTGGCAAATAGAATACAGCAAATCATCAAGAAGATTATACATCATGACCAAGTGGGGTTTGTTCCAGGAATGCAGGGATGGTTTAACATTCGCAAATCAATAAATGTAATACAGCACATCAACAGAGCCAAAAACAAAACCACATGGTCATCTCAATAGATGCAGAAAAAGCTTTTGACGAAGTCCAACACATGTTCATGATGAAAACCCTTCAGAAACTCAGAATACATGGTGTCTACCTCAACCTTATAAAGGCCATCTATGACAAACCAACAGCCAACATTATACTAAATGGACAAAAACTGAAAGCTTTCACTTTAAAATCAGGAACAATACAAGGATGTCCACTATCACCACTTCTTTTCAATATAGTTGTGGAAACACTAGCCAGGGCAATCAGACAAGAGAGAGAAATAGAAGGAGTAAAGATAGGAAAGGAAGAAGTTAAATTATTACTATTTGCAGATGACATGATACTCTATATAGAAGACCCAAAAATCTCCATTAAAAGACTACTAGAAGTAATAAACAAGTTCAGCAGTGTAGCTGGATACAAAGTCAATGCTCAAAAATCAATAGCATTCCTGTACACAAACAAAAAACTCACTGAGAGAGAAATTATGGAAATATCACCCTTTACAATAACATGTAAAAAATGAAATACTTAGGAATCAACCTAACTAAAAATGCAAAAGACCTATATGCTGAAAATTATACTATGCTGAAAAAGGAGATTGAAGAGGATATTAGAAAATGGAAGGATATCCCTTGCTCTTGACTAGGAAGAACCAACATTGTGAAGATGGCCATACTCCCAAAACTGTTATATAGATTTAATGCAATCCCAATCAAAATACCATTGACATACCGCACAGATCTAGATAAAACACTACCAAAATTCATTTGGAAACAGAAGAAACTTAAAATACCAAAGGCAACAAAAGCAAGGCAGGAGGCATCTAAATTCCTGACTTGAAACAGTACTCTAAAGCCACAGTGGTAAAATCAGCTTGGTACTGCCAAAGAAATAGACCTGAGGATCAATGGAACAGATTAGAAGATGTAAGCACAACTGCAAAGACACTCAGCCACCTGATATTTGACAAAGGGGCTAAATATATCCACTGGAAGAATAGTCTCTTTAATAAATGGTGTTGGAAAAATTGACTCTCTACATGCCAAAGACTGAAACTAGATCCAAGCTTATCACCATGCACAAAATTAAAGTCTAAATGGATCAAAGACCTAAATATTAAAACAGAAACACTAAATCTACTGGAATACAAGGTAGGCAGAAGTCTTGGAGACATAGGAGTAGGCAGAGAATTCATGAACAAAATGCAAACTGCATGGGAAACACTTCAAAGAATCAACAAATGGGATCCCATATTATTGAAAAGTTTCTGCACTTCAAAGGAAATCACCAACAGAGTGAAAAGAAAACCCACAGAGTGGGAAAGAATTTTAGCCAGCAACCTCTCAGACAAAGGACTTGTGTCCAGAACATATAAAGAATTGAAAAACATCAAGCCCCCCAAATTCATAGACCCTGTCCAAATATGGGCATCTGAGATGAACACACAGTTCACAGAGGAAGATATACAAATGGCAAATAAATACAGGAAGAAATGTTCACCATCACTGGTCATTTGAGAAATGCAAATTAAAACAACAATGAGATTCTACCTCACTCCAGAAAGAATAGCTGCCATCAAGAAATCAACTGATAACAAATGTTGGCAAGGCTGTGGAGGGGAAAAGGAACACTGCTCCACTGTTGGTGGGAATGTAGGCTGGTGCAACCATTATGGAAATCCATATGGAGAATTCTCAGACTAGGATTGGAAGCCCCACTCAATCCAGCTATTCCTCTCCTGGGTATTTTCCCAGAAGAACTGAGAAGTTCATATCACAGTGATATATGTGCACCCATGTTCATAGCTGCACAATTTGTGATAGCTAAATCCTGGAAATAACCAAGATGCCCATCAACTGCAGAGTGGATGAAAAAGATGTGGCATTTTTATACAATGGGATATTACTCAGCTATAAAAAGGATGATCTTGAGGCCTTCATAGGCAAATGGAGACAACTTGAGACTATCCTCATTAGTGAAATAAATAAGAATCATATTTATAAATATCATATTGTGTCTCTAGTGTAAAAAGTAAATGAGAACTACAAGTGTAAGAAAACCAAAATGTGTAATTGCTATTGTAAAAAAGAGAGGAAAAGAAAGTGCTCTAAGGGATATAACTGCATGTATGTTTGAATGTGTAAAACAGATGACCATATTGCTGAATCTTTGTTTGATCTTTGAGCAGAACTGTTTGTAGTCTGAATATTTACAAAGTTGAACAATTTTAACTTTGTAACTTGAACAATTACACCCAGGATGACAGTATGTAATTTATAAACTACTGACTTCTTAGTGGGGCTTTTTCTCATTTTCCTTTTTTTTTCTTTCTTTTAGAATTCTGTATTGTTGCTACCCTTTTTTCTGTTTTGTTTTTTTTCTTCTCTTTAAATAAAATTTTAAAAATGTATAATTGCTATTGTAAAAAAAGAGGAAATAGGAAATGCTAGAAAAGATATAGCTGCATATATGTTTAGATGTGTGGGATTGATATCCATATTTCTAGGTTCTTGTTGGATTGTTAAACAGATCTGTTTGCACCCTCACTGCTTGAGTGTCTACTTTGTGTGCTTTAATTTTGTAACTTGAAAAACTATTTCTAAAAGAACAATATGTAATTTATCAACTGGTGATTTCTTACTGCTTATCTTCTTTTCTGGAAATTCTGTAATATTTCTATCCTTTTTCTGTTTTTTTCTTTTAAAAAAAAAAGAATCCAAGGCAGGAGAATTTCAAGTTGGAGCCAAGCCTGGGCTACTTATTGACTTAGTGAGAACCTTTCTCAAAATAGACAAAAGTAGGGGTGGGAATGTAGTTCAGTGGGTAGATACTACTTCGTTCAATCCTAGATTTATTTTGGCTTAGTGTTTCAGAGATTTCAGTCCATGGTTACTTGGCCTTGTTGCTTTGGATCTATGGCAGTACATTATGGTAATAGGAGTATATGGTGATGAAGACTGTTCACCTAACGGTGACTAAGAAATAAAGAAAGAGTAAGAGGAGAGGTTGGGTTCTGAATATCTCTTTCAAGGTCATGCCTCCAGAGACTTCACTTCCTTCCACTAGGCCCAGTCTTATGATGGTACTACCACCACCCTCTACTGCCACAGGCTGGAGAAAAGCCTTTAGCATATGGGACTTGGGGAGACATTTGAAGTGCGCACCATACCAACTGCCATCTTTCTACATCATCAGGAAGGAAAGGGAAAGATTTTTGATCTCTTCCTCTTCTTATGAAGGCACTTATCCCAGGAGGGAGAGCCTTCATGTCTCTTTCCTTTATGCCTTTGTGACTTCATCTAAAGCTGATTACTCCCAAAGGCCCCACATTCAAATTCTTTCACATTAGGAATTAGGACTTCAACCTAAGAATTTTGGGATGATAAAAGTATTCAATCTGTAGCACATTTCTTGTCCTGATTTCATGTAGATTTTTCTATATTTTACTGAAAAAAAAAAGCATAGGAATCTGTGTAAGTTTTCAGTTATGTTCCTTATTTTTGGTCCCCAGGGGCAGAAAGGCTTGTGAATTTCAGATTTTGTGAATTTTTTCTCAAGGTAAAGTTATGTAATTATTATTACATAACTTTATGTAGTAGTCACAGATATAAACATTAAGAGTTTTTAAAATTAAACTTATTGAGGATACCCTGAATAGTTCATTGGCAAGAATAATAGCTTTAAACTATATCTACTAGGCTGAAAAGATTGTGACATACATTTTTGCTATAAACAGATTTTATCTGGCACTTACTAATAATTGACCTACAATTTACATGGTATAACAAAAAAACAGCAAAAAATAAAAAAAGCATGCTGATTTAAAAATGTGTAATTGCTATTATAAAAAAGAAGGGAAAGAAAGTGCTCTAATGGATATAACTGTATGTATGTTTAAGTGTGTAAGATAGATGACCATATTACTAAGTTTTTGTTAGATTGTTGAACAGAGCTATTTGCACTCTCACTGTTTGAATATCCACTTTTTATGCTTTAATTTTGCAACTTGAACAACTATTTCTAAGATGACAATATATAATTTATCAACTAGTGATTTCTTAGTGTTTATTTTTTTAAAAATTCTATATTATTTCTACCATTTTTTCTGTTTTGCTTTTTTTTTCTCTTTAAATAAAATAAAAAAAGAATGCTGGATTTAAAACAAGAAATATTTGAAAGGAGGTGTTTATAGGTACTTCTCTTCTATTTACCATTTTAAAATGTATGTAGTACCAATGAAGGTTTCAGAATTTTACTTCTGCCCACATTTAAAATGTTTGAATAAACTCATGTGGTTTACTTTTGTAAAGTGTTTACCGAGCATAGTTAAACAGTGTGCAATGTCTGGAGTTAACCTCAAAATAGGATACATATTACTGAAATAGAGTACGACTTACTAGTAGGGCTACTCCATAGGTGCATTTATACTGTGACGTTTTATTGTAAGACAGTTCCATTACTTATATTGGAACTTCAACTCATAGTTTAGTGATAACCACTTGCAGTAAATGATATTTAGTATTCTTTCATCTTTCTGTTTTGGGTGCAGCACAGATATTTTCAGATAATTTGAAAGCCTTTATAGTGAGGTAGGCTATATTCTTTAAGCCGAAGATCAAGTGGGTTGGGATTATACCTAGCCATACACAGTGATGATTTTGTTGGGACTATGGTCTGTTATTTATCTGAAAGCCTAGTGAAAAATACCCAGGGACATGGGTTGGAAAGTGTTTCTCTAATCTTTCCTTAGATTAGGGAGTATTTAAAAATTACCTGATATTGGCTTGAAGGCTGCAGAGGGACCTCATATAGGTTTGGAATTTTACTTTTTAGGTTTCAAATTCTATCAAAATGTACTCTAATAAAAATCAGAGGGAATGGTCTTATACCTTTTTTTTTTTTAATAAGGCACAGAGTTTCTCACATTTTTGTTTCTTTTAGTTTTGACCTTCATACTTCAAAAGACTTGAGAACTAGAAGGGACAAGAGATAGAGTTTCTTGGGCACTTTGGACTGATATAACAGAATGATAAAGGTTGGATAGCTCAAATAAGAATTTATTTCTCATAGTTCTGGGTACTAGAAGACTTTGATAAAGGAACCAGAATGGTGTAATTCTTGGTGGAATTTTTACAGATGATGTCTCATAAGGTCACATGTTGCAGGCAGGGTGGCGGAGGAGGGAAGGGGAAGGGAAGGAAGGAACAATGGAGGGAGGAAGGGAGGGACAGAGAGAGAGAGAGACAGAGAGAGACAGAGAGAGACAGAGAGAGAGAGAACATAGAAGGAGCTCTTTTGGGTCTTTTTATAGTGGCTTTAAGCCTGTCTATTCAAAAGGGCTTTATTCTTTTGACCTAAGTTCAAGAATCCCACTTGGGGATTAGAATGTCAATACAGGAATTTTGGGAAGCTATAAATATTCAGCCCATAGCATAAAGTAACAGAAAAATAGATTTTTAAATAACAGAGAGGAAACTCTTAAGAAAGCTGAATTTAAAGCACTTTTCTGAGGTTTTAAGTAAGGCATCTTTGGGTTGTCTTAACACATTATTAGTCTACTTGCTGTGATGGAAGTCATCATTAGGGATTTGTAGACAGATCCATTTCTTCCTGTTTCTCTGTATCACCTAGCCGAGAGCTCTTGTAAACTAGTTCTTTAAAAATGATCTCACAAGAAGTAATTCTCACAAAAGTCTAGAAAAAATTTGAGAACTGAGGCTGATTAAACAGCTTATTATATATGTTAATTTATCAAAGGGTTGGTGTTTGTAGAACTAAATGACTATTGACTGATTTTAATGCAAAGCAGATGAGTTTTATAGCAAGTTAAATCTTTCCTGGAAATGTGTTCAGATGTACAGCCAAACACTCTCAGTTTTTACTTAACTGCATATAATATAAAAATAAAATTACTGAATCTGAAAACCTCATCTTCTCATGAAAAGAAATGTGGAGAGCAGGAATAAAGAAGAAAGAAACATTCTGAATTTGATTAAAATTTTTTTCTGGAAATATATTCAATTGAAATGATATAAAAGCTCAACACTACAGCATTGGTTAAATAAGTTAAGTTTATCAATATAATATTAAACTACACAATGAATATTATTAAAATAGTACTACAAACAAGTATTTACTGATATAGAAATATCTTCATGATAGCTTGTTAAACTTAAAAATCAGATAACCGAAAAGCAAACATATTATAACATCTATAAAGTGGCCAGGTGCATAAGAAAAGTTCTTTTGAATGTATAAAGAAATGCTAGAATATCACTATTTTACAAAATATAACCCACAAATGCAAACCATATATGACACTGAAAAATTTCTAGGTGCCATATATACAAAAGTGAAAAACTAAAATTTTAATCATATGCATTTTATTAAAGTCAACAGAGCTAACATAGTGTCACTTTAACATAGCTAATAGAAAAATTTCCATTGAGATATTTTATATACTTCTGTACTATTTTTGACATGAAGTGAGTATTTTGACATTAGAGTAGTGGTCCTCAATCTTTTTGGTATCAAGGACCAGTTTCATGCAAGAAATTTTTTCATGGACCAGGGGTGAGAAGAGTTTTCCGATAACTCAACTACATTACATTTATTGTACACTTTATTTCTATTATTATTACAAAGTAATATATAATGAAAAATTATATGAATCAACATAAGGCAGACTCAGTGGGAGCCCTGACCTTGTTTTTCTCTTGCCACTAGATTGCTGTATCTGGAGGTGATGGGAGACAATGATACTTGATACATGTTGCTCATGTCCAGTCCACCCTGTAAACTCATTTTAGTTGCGTCATTGCAGAAAACACTGTTCCACAAAGATAGAAGGTTGGAAATGGAGGCAGGTTTTTCAGGATATTCTCAGGATATTCTGCTTCAACTCTAATCCAGAATATATGGAGATTTGAACTTGTCTCAAATACATTTTTAAGATCACCATCATGTGTGATCTCTAGCCTTTGATCCTCTTCTAGCATGAACAAAGTTTGTTCACCTGGCATATTCACAAATGTTCTGAAAATCCATTTTTTTCCCAGTCTGAGGATCTTTTATGATTTGGAAGTAATGTTCAAACTTTTTTGAAGGCTGAGATTTGTGAAATGAGGCCCTGGCTCAGTCTCTTTATAAGTCTCTGCTGGCTTTTGAAACATGCTAAAAGACCCAATATTCACTCAGCAGGCCCATAATTCAAGTCTGGCTTTGAATACAGTCACTTTATGTGACAAATTGAACACAATTGTTCCTCCATAAATTGACAGATTCATCTCATTAAACAGGTTGAATATGTCATACAAATAAACAAGTTTCGCCATCCATTCTGTGTCACTGAAATGTGTTGTTGGTGCTAACTTTTTCTAAAAGAAATCTCTAGAGCAGCTCTTATAACTCAAAAACTTTGGTCAGTGATCTGCTCTTAAAATCCATCTCACTTGTATGTATAAGCAGAAGATATGAATACTCTACATCCATTTCACAGAGCTGTACAAACAGACCTGAGTTAAAGGCATGTACTTTAATGTGGTTAATAGTTCTAATTGCGTCCTGTAGAACATTTAGCTCAGGTGACAACTTTTTGACTATCCAGTATTTCTGTATGGATGACATAGGTATGTAGACTCATGTTTAAAAACAACCTTTTTTATCCAAGTAGTGAAACTAGGAAATTGTCTAGTTATGGCAACCATTCTGCACAAAATGACCAATATAGACACAAAATGACCAATATAAACACAAAATGACCAATTCAGTTTTCCTCATATCCAATCATCCGAAGACTTAAATGTTGCTACAGCTGTGGTGTTGGTTGGTCCATAATATAGCCTCATGAAAATCCTCCTGAAAAATATATTGCACATAAACAAGCATTGCTGCTTTGTTGTCAGCATTGATAGACTTGTTACCTGGATTATGTGCCATGGTGTTTCATTAATCTTCTCTAACAATTGTGCCTCTGTCATTTCATCAATTCATCTAGATATGATGCTAGCTGGAAGAGGAATATGAGACTTTTTGAACTGTAGCCTTTTTTAAAAGTTAACAACAAATGGTCCTTAGCAGCAGGCAGGATCAACTCTTTACCAATACTAAAAGGCTTTTTGCTTCAGTAATGCATTTAGCCACTAAAAAATGATGCACTCCATGAAGATACATTTGATGAAATTGTAGACTTTGATAACTGCTCTTGTTCCTCTTGTTCATAATTTTCTCTTTGAAAAACACCAAAGGGTCATCTGTTAATGTAGGGTGCTTGGTCTACAATGTGGTAAACCAGTTTGGAAGCTTTTCTGGCTTCGTCGGCTAGCCAGTTACAGCACATTATGCAAATTGGGCATGGAGAATGTGAGTCACAGTTTGCAATGAACCTATAGTTTAAGTAGAGCCTAGTACTATCCTTTAATGCAGTTTTCTTTTTGGTGGTAGTCTTAGAGTCTTGTGCTGTCCTCAGCATTGATTCTTTCCCCTTTTCAAAGTGAACACTTCAGTAACATTTGTTTTTTACTCATTTTGTCTAGGGTTAGCATCTGACTTACCAAAACTGTGACTGACATAGAATACAGTGCAGGAAATTGTGGATGGAACTGTTTAAATGGACAAGACACACAGACTAAAAGAAGTGATGGAATCTAACTTAAAGTCTGACCCCAGTTATAACTGTATAATGAAATGAAACAATTCACTTTCCACTGTGAATCCTGACACACACTTGATACTCACTGATATGGTTTTGATATGAGTCTATAAACAATGGATTTATTATAGTCTCTGCCTATTCAAATCTATTTGCTCATGTTAATGTGTATGTGCAACTGCTCCCCAGGACTAGCATCATTGCCTCAGCTCTAGCTTAGATCATCAGGCATTAGATTCCCATAATGAACATTCAACCTAAATCAATCCACAGTGAGGCTCATGCTCCCAAAAGAATCTAGCCCTGCCACTCTTCTGTCAAAGATAGAGCTTGTGGGTAACAGGGAGTGGCTATAATTATGAATAAAGCTTTTCTTGCTCATTCTCTGCTTACCTCCTGCAGTGAATGAGCTTGATTCCTAACAGGCCATGGAACTACTTGTATGTGGCCTAGGGTTTGAGCTTTTTGCATTAGAGCAGATTTCTGTTTATATAAGTTATATTTCAGCTTCTCATTAGCTCCATGTGGCTAGTGACTACCATATTGAATGCTGCAAACCTAGAAAGACATGCATCAAAGATTTATTCATGGTTATCTATGGGTGGCAGAATTATGGATTCCTCTCTACTTACTAGTAGTTTCTAGTTTTAAAATAAATATACATGCATATTATTCTATAATAAGATAATAAACTATACTTAATTTAAAATATTTCATGAAGGAACTATATTCTATGGTTCAACTCTTATTTGCTTAAACTTCTAATGAGTCTTGTAGTGGAGGAAGATGTTGGTGTTTTAAAGACAGCTGAAGTTTATGAATGGACACTCATTAATTCTCAGGCATTTTGGAGGACTTTGTGTGCTTCTGTATGTTTATTATTTGAGATAATATATAAAGGGCTTGCTTTGGACCTTGGAAATCCCCACAGTTAGGGAGGCATGATGGCCTCAAGGCACATATATCATAGCCTTTCAGTAATGATCTGTATCTTGAAGTCAGTCCTGAGCCTTGGTTAATCCCATGTTTCTTTATAAAAATATACTCATAGTTTGTTAGCTCAGTATAGTAGACCAAACACAAAATCTGGGGCTAGATAATTCTTGGGTTGAATTGTAGAGGTTAAGCACAAATTTTTCAGAGTAGTTAGGTCCATATTCCCATCAAAACAATCCCTTGGGTATTTGTAGTACTGAGAACAGCCAAGTCAGGGTCTAGTTCAATATTCTTATGAAATGACACACTGGAATTATTCTGTCAGAGGACGCTATGGAATGTATTCAACCACATGATCAGAAAACTCTGAACTGTAAACAAAGGAGCTGGTCCGTTGCCAGATGGAGTCACATGAAAACCGGTGGCCCTATACATGCTATCATCTTAATGACCTCACAATAAACACTGTGTTCATTAAAGATGTACACTTTCAGCACTTTGGCCTATGTCAGTGATGGTCTTAAATGATGATCTAAATTATTTCTAATTTCTTTAGCATTTATTATAATAAAATTAATCAGAATAAATTTATTTGATATTAATGCTAATGTCATAAGTACTTTGTCAGATTTATACTCACAATTCATTATTAATTTTGAAGAGCTTCTCTTATGTCCTTAGGATGGAATTATGGTAAATATGAACTGGTTCTCCAATGTTGTAATTTGGGTAGTTTGATCTGATTTGAGAAAGCCTTGTGTACCTTTAAAGATAAAGCACTTGCAAACCCATATGTGCACAAGACCACTGGAATTGCTTGGCACTGCTTTTACTAAGCAAGAGGCTTGGGTAGCAGGATACTCATCAAACAACTCTATTTCATTTTGTTTTAAAAATAAAACATTCTTACCAAACAACTCTGGTCTCTGGTTTCCAAGCCACAAAATTCTGAGGCTGGGCTTTTCAGGAAACCACTGTATTTCTGAATGAAATGCCCACTATTGCCCACTTTTCACAGCACGATGTCTATTAGTAAAACCATTTCATGTAAGGACTTAGTGAAGATGCTAATGGTGAATTAAAGAGAAAAGGTAAAGCAGCTCTCTTTATTTGGGCTACAAAAGTCAATTGGCATTTTCAAGCCTTTTGTCAACTCTGGCAAGCTAAATATGGTACATAATTGCTTTGTTTCTGTTTCAGAAAGCAGGCAGTCACATGGGGAAGAACAACATATTTTCTTCCATGTATAGGTAGAGTCACAGAAAGTAGTCATGCTGTGTCAGCTTTCACTGTGTTGGAGCATAAAGTCTGACTCGCACAGCATAAAGGCTTATTAGGCTCACACTCTCAGAGGACTCAGTCCATGGTTGGCTGGGTCCTTGACAGAAATGGCATAGCAGAAAGACATGTCATTTTTTTCTTTTTTTTTATTTAAAGAGGGAGAGAGAGAAAAACAGAAAACAAGGGAAGCAATAATACAAAATTCCAAAAAAACAAGATAAGCTAAAATAAACACTGAAAAATCACTAGTTGACAAATTACATACTGTCATCTTAGAAATAGTTGTTCAAGTTACAGAATTAAAGCACAGAAAGTGGACATTCAAACTGCGAGACTGCAAACAGTTCTGCTCAATGATCCAACATAAACTTAGTAATATTTGGTTATCAATCCTACACTCTTAAACATACATGCAGTTATATCCTTTAAAGCACTTTCTTTTCCTCTCTTTTTTACAATAGCAATTACACATTTTGGGTTTTATTACTCATACATTTCTTATTAATTTTTTAAGTTAATACATATTGTCCTCTTAGAAATAGTTGTTCAAGTTACAAAATTAAAGCACATAAAGTGGACATTCAAACAGTGAGACTGAAAACAGTTCTGTTCAACAATCCAACAAAAACTTAGTAATGTGGTTACCAATCCTACACACTTAAATATACATGCAGTTATATCCTTTAGAGTACTTTCTTTTCCTCTCTTTTTTACAATAGCAATTACACATTTTGGGTTTTATTACTTCTACATTTCTTATTACTTTTTACACTAGAGATACAATGTAATATTTATAAATATGATTCTTATTTATTTCACTTATGAGAATTGGCTCAAGTTGCCTCCATTTGCATGTGAAGGCCTCAAGATCATCCTTTTTTTAAAGCTGAGTAGTATTCCATTGTATAAAAATACCACATCTTTTTCATTCACTCTGCAGTTGATGGGCATTTTGGTTGTTTGCAAGATTCAGCTATTACAAATTGTGCTGCTATGAACATGGGGGGATATATATTACTATAATATGACCTTTTCAGGTTTTCTGGGAAAATCCCCAGGAGGGGAATAGTTGGGTTGAATGGAACTTCTAATCCTAGTCTTCTGAGAAATCTCCATACTAATTTCTGTAGTGGCTGCACCAGTCTGCACTCCTATCAACAGTGGAGCAGTGTTCCTTTTTCCCCGCAGCCTTGCCAACATTTGTTATCAGTTATTTTCTTTCCAGAGTGAGATGAAATTTCAATGTTGTTTTAATTTGCATTTCTTGAATGACCAATGATGGTGAACATTTCTTCATGTATTTATTTGTCATTTGTATATCTTCCTCTGAGAACTGTGTGTTCATCTCAGATGCCCATTTTTGGAGAGGGTCTTTGAATTTGGGGGACTTGATGTTTTTTAGTTCTTTATATGTTCTGGATATAAGTCCTTTGTCTGAGGGGTTGCTGGCTAAAATTCTTTCACATTCTATGGGTTTTCTTTTCACTCTGCTGATGATTTCTTTTGAAGTGCAGAAACTTTTCAATAATACCAGATCCCAGGTGTCGATTCTTTGAAGTGTTTCCTGTGCAGTTTGTGTTTTGTTCATGAATTCTCTGCCTACCACTATGTCTCCAAGACTTCCACCTATCTTGTCTTCCAGTAGACTTAGTGTTTCTGTTTTAATATTCAGATCTTTGATCCATTTAGACTTTAGTTGTGTGCATAGTGATAGGTATAGATCTAGTTTCAGTCTTTGGCATGTGGAGAGCCAATTTTTCCAGTACCCTTTATTAAAGAGGCTATCCTTCTTCCAGTGAACATGTTTAGTACCTTTTTCAAATATCAGGTGGCTGAGTGGCTTTTTAGTTGTGCTTGCATCTTCTAATCTGTTCCATTGATCCTCAGGTCTATTTCTTTGCCAGGACCAGGCTGATTTTATCACTGTGGCTTTGTAGTATAGTTTCAAGTTAGGGATTGAGATGCTTTCTGTCTTGTCTTTGTTGCCCAGAATTGCCTTTGCTATTCTAGGTTTCTTCTGTTTCCAAATGAATTTTAGGAGTTTTTTTCTCTAAATCTGTGAGGTATGTAAATGGTATTTTGATTGGGATTGCATTAAATCTGTACAACAGTTTTTGGAGCATGGCCATTTTCACAATGTTGGTTCTTTCTAGTCAAGAGCAAGGAATATCCTTCCATTTTCTAATATCCTCTTCAATCTCCTTTTTCAGTGTAGTATAATTTTCATCCTATAGGTCTTTTACATTCTTAGTTAAGTTGATTCCCAAGTATTTCATTTTTTTAGATGCTATTGTGAAGGGTGATGTTTCCATAATTTCTCTCTCAGTGAGTTTTTTGTTTGTGTATAGGAATGCTATTGATTTTTGAGCATTGACTTTGTATCCAGCTACACTGTTGAATTTGTTTATTACCTCTAATAGTCTTTTAATGGAGTTTTTTGGGTCTTCTATACGGAGTATCATGTCATCTGCAAATAGTAATAATTTAAATTCTTCCTTTCCTATCTTTATTCCTTTCATTTCTCTCTCTTGTCTGATTGTCCTGGCTAGTATTTCCAGAACTATATTGAATAGGAGTGTTGATAGTGGACATCCTTGTGTTGTTCATGATTTTAAAGTGAAAGTTTTCAGTTTTTGTCCATTTAGTATAATGTTAGCTATTGGTTTGTCATAGACGGCCTTTATAAGATTGAGGTAGACACCATGTATTCCGAGTTTCTGAAGGGTTTTTATCATGAACATGTGTTGGACTTTATTAAAAGCTTTTTCTGCATCTATTGAGATGACCATGTGGTTCTTGTTTTTGGCTCTGTTGATGTGGTGTATTACATTTATTAATTTGCATATGCTAAATCATTCCTGCATTCCTGGAATGACTCCTACTTGGTTGTGATATATAATCTTCTTGATGAGTTGTTGCATTTTATTTGCCAGTATCTTATTGAGAATCTTTGCATCAATGTTCATTGGTGAGATTGGCCCATAGTTCTCCTTTTTGGTTGGGTCCTTCTCTGGTTTTGGTATGAGAGTTATACTTGCCTCCAGGAATGATTTAGAGAGGACTTCTTCCTTTTCAATTTTGTTGGAGAGTTTAAGGAGTATTGGCATCAAATCTTTTCTAATTTTTTTGTAAAATTCAGCAGTGAATCCATCAGGATCTGGGCTTTTCTTTGTTGGTAAGTTTTTAATTACATTTTCAATCTCAATAGCTGATATTGGGTTATTCAAAATTGCTATATCTTCTTGGTTGAGCTTTGGTAGTTCATATGTTTCTAGAAATCTGTCCATTTCCTCTGTGTTTCCCATCCTATGTGGGTAGAGATTTTCAAAGTAGGTGTTCATGATCTTTTGAATTTCCATGGGAAATGTAGTAATTTCCCCATTTTCAATCCTTATTGTGTGAATTTGGGTTTTTTCTTTCTTTTTCTTTATGAAGTTAGCTAGAGGTTTGTCAATTTTGTTTATTCTCTCGAAAAACTAGCTTTTTGATTCATTGATTTGTATTTTTTTTTTAGTTTCAATTGCATTGATTTCTGCTCTAATCTTTATGATTTCCTCTCTTCTATGAGCTTTGGGTTTAACATGCTCTTCTTTTTCTAGAAGCTTGAGATGAAACATTAGGTTGTTTATTTGTGTTTGTTCTGTTTTCTTGATATGACTATTTATTGCTATATATTTCCCTCTTAGGACTGTTTTCATTGTATCCCACAGGTTACAGTATGTTGCTTCCACATGTTCATTGAATTGTAGGTATTGCTTTATTTCTTCTTTAATTTCATCTGTATCCCACTGGTTGTTCAAAAGGTTGTTATTTAATTTCCATGTATTTATTCAGGTTTTACAATTTTTTTTAGCATTAATTTCCAATTTCAGTGCTCTATGGTCAGATAGTATGCATGGGATAATTTCAATACTTTTGCAGTTACTTAAGAATGTTTTGTGGGATAATAGATGGTCTGTTTTGGAGAATGTCCATTTGAAGCTGAGAAGAATGTGTATTCTGATGTGGTTGGGTGGAACACTCTGTAAACATCTACTAAGTCCAATTGTTCACAGGTATGATTCAGTTTTGTTATTTCTTTGCTGACTTTTTGTTCAGTTGATCTATCTCTTTGTGACAATGGGGTGTTAAGGTCCCCTATTATAATTGTGTTCTTGTGTATTTGGTTTTTCATGTCCATTAGTACCTGTGTTATATAGTTGGGTGCTATTGTATTTGGTGCATATATATTTATAATTGTTAGTTCTTCCTCTTGAATTTTTTCACTAATGAGTATGTAGTGACCTTCTTTATCTCTTTTAATCATTTTAGGTTTGAAGTTCACATTGTCTGCAAATAGAACAGTTACCCCTGCTTTTTGGTCAGAGCTCTGTGGTTGCTGGTTCTCCTTCCAGCTCAGGCCAGGGGCTCCTACTGTGAGGGTGGGCAAACTGCCTTTCTGTGCTGCTCCTTGAGTCTCTCCATGGTTAGAGCTCTGGGGCTGCTGGTTCTCCTCCCAGCTCAGGCCAGAGGCCCCTATTGGGAGGGCGGGCAGACTGCCTTTCTGTGCTGCACCCTGAGTCCCTTCATAGTCAGATCTCTGGAGCTGCTGGTTCTCCTCCCAGCTCAGGCTTGGGTGGCTTACTGAGAGGGCAGGCAAATTGCCTTTCTGTGCTGCTCCTTGAGTCTCCATGGTTGGAACTCTGGGGCTTCTGGTTCTTCTCAGGATCATGTTTCTTAATCCATTCTGTCAGCCTATTTCTTTTGATAGGTGAATTGAGGCCATTTACATTTATGGATAACACTGATATGTACTGGCTTGACTTTGCCATGTTATGTTCCAGTTGTTTGCTTTCTGTTTTTCTCCCTTGTTTAATTGTTTGTTGTACCTGGTGGTTTCTTTCTGTTGTTGTTCTGGGGGTTGTGGTCATTTTTATCTCTATCTAGTATGTCTTTCATTACTCTTTTTAGGGTTGGCTTGTTGGACATGAATTTCTTCAGTTGTTCTTTGTCATGAAAGTATCTTTTTTCTCCATTAAATTTGAATGAAAGTGTTACTGGGTACAACAGTCTGGGCTGAAAGTTGTTTTCTTTTAGGACTTGAAATTCCTCACTCCAGGCTTGTGTTGATTTGAGGGTTTGTGCTGAAAAGTCTGCTGTGATCTTAATGGGCTTTCCTTGATAGGTGAGTTGTGTCTTTTCTCTAACAGCTTATAGTATTCTGTTTTTACATTGTATGTCTGAAATCTTAATTATTATGTGTCTGGATGTAGATTTATATTGGTTGTGACTGTTTGGCAGCCTATATGCCTTACTTATCTGCATATTAATTTTTCCCTATGTTTGGGAAATTTTCTTCTATTACTTCTGTGAATAATTTAGCTGTGTCATTTGCATTGGCTCCTGCCTCTTCACTGATGCCTATTAATCTTATATTTTTTTCTCTTGGCATCATCTTGAAGCTGTTGGATTGTCATTTCATGCTGCTTTGTTATTTTTAAAAGTTCTATCCTTTCCTGTTCACTAATTGTGATCCGGTCCTCAAAGTCTGAAATCCTATCCTCAGCTTCATTTAAATGGTTTTGCACACTTTGAATAGAATTTTTTGTTTCTTGGATGTCTCTTTGAGTTTGTTTCATGAATTCTGTGTGTTTTCTATATTGTTGAATCAAAGTTCCAATCAGTTTCCCATGCTCCTGTACTTTTTTCTCTATTTCTTCTTTAGCTGCACTCAGCAACTCCTTTACTAAGGTTGTTATTTCTATCTTTAGATGAGAGAGTACCTCTAATTTGATTCCTCTGTAGCCTCATGGAGTTGTTTTTTTATTTCACTCGCTATCTTTTCAGCGGTTTCTGGTGTGTTACTTTTGAAGTCCTCAATTTCAATGTCTCCTGTACTTGCTCCTGGTATACCAGATGTTTGACATTGTGTTTTGCTTTTTCCTTTTGCCATTTTTCCCCTTTCAAGTTAATATTTGGTCCTTCAATCCCACCAGTGTCCATTGTTGGTAGTATGTATTTTTTGGTTCTAATGTAAAGTTAATATTTGTCCAATTGCTGGGTTCCACAGTGAAGAGGTTGGCCAGTCATCTGACTTCCCACTGCAGGGCCTGTTGGGTGAGTTCTATATACTAACTTGGCTGTCAAGTCTAGTAGTATTGATGTAAGTCAACTTTTAGTTCCTGCTATTACTTTATCTTCTGGTTATTCCAGGTCACCTAATCTCCCTGTCTATAGTATTTGTGTTAGCTGAGGCCCTGCTGTGTCCCTATTGTGTGCCTCTGTGTCTCATAAGTCCTTTTGATTTTCTCCAAGTTGGCACACTCCTCACTCTGATGTTTTCTGTGTGCAGGGAGAAGTCACCCCCACTCTTGTCAGACTTACTAAGGTCTTACAGTTAGTTGGAGGGGGCTTTACTACTAGCCATATTTACCCACTGTACACTTCTGTTTTAGGGGCATACTCAACAAACTGCCTAGAGCCTGCCAAGATCTTAAAATTGGGTGAGGCAGTCACTGACTCTCCCCTCAAGCTAGTTAAGTTAATCTGCTGTGGATGATGAGAAGATCATATGAGTTGCTAAAAAGAATGCATTATGCTATTGTTGGATGGAAGATGTCTGTTAAATTCATTTGATCTAAAATGTAGTTTAACTCATTATTTTGTTGGTTTCTTGCCTATGTTACCTATGAATTTATGAGGTTAGGGTATTGAAATCAACCACTCAACTGCTGGGGTCTATTGACCCTTTATGTCCAGTAATGTTTGATTTATAAAACTAGGTTCATCAATATTTGGTGCAGATATATTTACAATTATAAGATCTTCTTGCTGAACTTTTCCCTACAACAATATATAGTGACCCTCTTTTTCTTTTTTGACTAATTACAATTTGAAGTCTTCCTTTTTAGATGTAAGTATAGCTACTCCTGTTTACTTTCAGACTCCAGCTGCTTAGAGTATCATTTTTCCATCCTTTCTCTTTCAATCTGTGTTTTTTTTCATTAAAAAAATTATTTAAAGAGAATAAAAACAAAAAATGGTAGAAACAATATAGAATTTCAAAAAAAAAATGAACAGTAAGAAATCACTAGTTGATAAATTACATACTGTCTTCCTAGATACAGTTCAAGTTACAAAATCAAAGCATACAAAGTGGATATTCAAACAGTGAGGCTGCAAACAGTTCTGTTCACTGATCCAACAAAAACTTAGCAACATGGTTATCAATCCTACACACTTAAAGATCCATGCAGTTATATCCTTTAGAACACTTTCTTTTCCTCCTTTTGCTTTTTAAGTCCATTATCTGTTTAGTTATATCATGTTTCAGCTTGCTCAGTACCTTACTGATCTGCTTTTTTATTGTTATTTACTTTTTTATTTTTTTATTTAAAGAAAAAAAATGAAACAGAAAAAGGGTAGAAATAATACATAATTTAAAAAAACAGTAAGAAATCACTAGTTGACAATTACATATTTTTCTCCTAGAAGTAGTTGTTCAAATTACAAAAGTAAAGCATACAAAGTGAACATTTAAACAGTGAGACTGTGATCAGTTTTTTTCATCTATCCAACAAAAACTTAGTAATATGGTTATCAATCCTACACACTTAAACATACATTCATCTATATCCTTTAGAATACTTTCTTTTCCTCTCTGTCTCTTTTTTTTTTACAATAACTACAATCAATTCTGGTAAACTGTTTAGAAGTTCTACACATGTATAAGTCTCTACATGTATACCTATCCTTTCTGTATTAGAGGGAAAAACAAATCAAAACAAGTCAACAAAACAAATTCCTAGAAAAACATGACATGAAAAGGACATATAAAACCACAATACTAGGTGATCTATGGTAGTTACTATGATGTCTCTTGTTATTTTCAATAAAATTGTCTATATCATGAGGCATAGTATAATTAAACATAGCAGTACATAGCACTATTAATAAAAACCAAACATTGGAGATATTATAGGACTTCAAAGGCAGTTAATAATCAAACCAGAATGGGTATCCTATAAAATCTTGTCATCTTCAGAGTAGGTGCCTCTACTCTCAGACTTGATACTCTCAAGCATACCAGATTTGAATAAAATCAGTCAAGACAAAATAGTAATATAGCCAATCTTCTCTACCTCATCTCTGCTATGCTATTTTTCTGTCACTGTTGTTTGCTTTTTTCCTCCACTCCACTGCCCCTTACACTGAGGCCTTTCTGCCATTGTTCCTAGAATCCTGGTGATTTTCTTCTCTCTCTCTAGAATGTCCTTCAGTATTCTTTGCAGGGTTGGATTGGTGGTCATGAACTCCCCCAGTTCCTCTTTGTCGTGGAAATATTTTGTTTCTCCATTAATTTTGAGAGACAGTTTTGCACAGAGTACATCAGTCTGGGATGGAATAGTTTGCTCTAAGCTCTTCTTGATTTGATAGTTTGCATCAAGAAGTCTGCTGTAATTTTGATGAGTTTTCCTTTATAGGTGATTTGTTTCTTTTCTCTGACCTCTTTTAATATTCTGTTCTTATGATGGATTTCTGGGATCCTGACTATTATATGTCTGGGTGTAGATCTGTTTTGGTTGTAGCTGGCTGGAGCTCTGTATGACTCAGATATCTGAACATCACTTCTGTTTCCTATGCTTGGGAAGTTTTCATTAATTATTTCTGTGAATAGCTTTTTTATTTCATTTGTATTTGTCCCTGCTTCTTCATTCACATTTTTTATTCCTAAGTTATAAATCATCTTTTCATCTTCTAGCCTTTGTATTATTACTTCCTTGTTTCTTTTTCTTTTTTTTTATTGGTACCAGGGATCAAACTCACAACTGCATGCTTGCAAGGCAGGGGCTTATGCTACTGAGATAAATCCCCAGCCCCCCTTGTTATTTTTAAGAGATCCTTCCTTTCATGATCATACATTGCGAATCTATCTTCAAGTTTTGAAAGTCTGTCTTTAGTTTCTGTCAAGAAGTTTTGCCAGCTTTCAATGGAGTTTTTAATTTCCTGATATTCTCTTTGAATCTGTTTCATGTATTATAGATTTTGTTTATATTCTTCATCAAAGGCTTCTCTCCTTTCTCTAGGTTCCTCCATTCTTCCATTTGTGTCTTCTTGAGGATTACTCAGCATTTCTTTTATTAATCCTCTTATATCTTGCTTCACCTGAGTTAAAATTTCAGATTTAAATTCATCGATGAGGTCACAGAAGTATTTCTTTATTTCTGATGAGGCCATGTCTGATATTGAGTGTTTGCTGCCCTTGATCTCCTCTGTATTTACCTCTCCTGGACTTATTTTCCCTGGGTCAGCAGTTGGAGGCTTTTTGTTGTTTCTTTGTCTTGTCATGTTTTGGGTTTCTTTCAGACAGGTGAGTGGTGGAAGTCTCAGGACCTTTTCATATTGCTTACAGTTTTTCTGAAGCATACTGGCTAGGGGATTGCTGCCCTCTCCAGTTTGCTGTTGATAGCACTTTTTTATTTTTTGTTTATTATTTTTTAAATTTTATTTTATTTTGAAGGTAGTAAAATACAGCAGAACAAGATGGAACAAAGCTAATTGAGACAGTGTAGTGAAATCGGTATAGGACTTCACAGCAGGATACCAGGATAACAGTGATAGGTACAATAGTATATCTCATTTTCTTCACAATAGTTGTTCTTTCAATCAGGTACAGCAAATCAAAGGACATACTGAACTTATAAAAACAGAATATTGAATAGAGCAATGCAATTAATCAGAACAGAGCAAAACAGTAATAAAAATATTTGCCTTCAAAGAGATAGTAGAAGGAAATCCCTCTTATTTGCTATATTACATATAGTCAAAGTTGCAAGAGATGCTCAGATCTCTGGCTCCTGCTTGCTAATGGGGGCAGTGGTGGTGGTGAATGTTTGATTCTTAGTCCACACCAGCAGGCTCATAGGCACTACCAGAGCATCAAGCTGGCTGCTTGTTTTCCCAGAGCCCCAAGTTCCAACATAGCATGGATCTCAGGAAATGCTGATGGTTCTTGTCCTGGAGCAGCTGTGGCTTGCAGGCCACAGCCACTTACCAGAGCAGTGACCTGGCTGCTTATTTTCCCAGTGCCCCAAGTTCCAGCAGGGCATGGATCTCAGGAAATGCTGATGCTTCTTGCCCTGGAGCAGCCGCAGCTTGCAGGCCACAGCCACTTACCAGAGTGGTGAGCTGGATGCTCCAGTCTGTGTTTTTTGTGGTGAGGTTTGTTTCTTGCAGGCAGCATATAGTTGGATCACTTTTTAATATAATCTTCTAAGTTATGTGTTTTAATTGTAGGATTAACACCATTTTATTTTTTAATTTTTATTTGAAAAGATTAAAACCAAATGAGAAAAATAAAACCAAAATGGGGTCATTCAAAACAAAAGTATGGACATAGTACATGTTTTAAAACCACAATACAATGATCTACAATGGTTACCATGATGTCTCTTGTTATCTTCAATAGAATTGCCCATATCATCAGGTACAATAAAATTGAACATAGCAGTACAGAACAAAATCAATAAAAACAAAATGTTGGAGACATTATAGGACTTCAAAAGAGGGTAATAGTCAAGCCAGAAGGGTTTCATAGTGAATCATATTGTCTTCAGAGTAGTTGCCTATATTCTCAGATTCGATACTATCAAACAACAGATTCAAATAAAATCAGTTAAGACAAGACAGTGAAAGCAATACAGGGTTTCAGATTAAGTTAATAGGAAAGTAAAAATGGTTACCATAGTATATACTGCTATCTTTGGAATAGCTGTCTATGCCCTCAAATCTAGTACAAGTAGACAAACTGGAACAGAATATAACCAAACTAAATAGAGCAATGGAAACAATATGGGTTTCAAATCATTAGATTTGAATTCAAATTATATTAGATTAACAGATTCAAATCATATTAGATTACCAATGTCCTCTGCTTTCCCTTTTTAGACAATTCCTCCTCTTTCACTTTCACAAGGTACATTGTACACTTTTTACTCCACTAACTCCTTTAGTTTTTAGATTAGAGAGGCAACCCACTAATTACCTAAGTGGTTCTGAACATTTTTACCCCTGAGCTTGGTCTCAAGTTACATCCATTTACCTACAAGAGTCTCAAGGTTTTCCTTCCTTATAGCTGAGTAGTTCTCCATTGTATAAAAATGTTAAGTTTTTTCAACCAATCTGCAGCTGATGGGCGAGCTACCCACACTTTTTTCTGTGATTTTCCTCTTTTTCTGTCTTTAGGATTCCCTTAAGTACATTCTGCAATACTCTTTTGTAGTCATCAATTTCTTTAGCTTATACTTACCTTGGAAGTTCTTTATTTTTTCTTTGATTTTTAAGGCTATTGTTGCAGGATATAGTAATCTAGATTTGAAAATATTTTCATTCAGGCTGTGAAATATATTATTTCAAAACCTCCTAGCCTTTAGAGTGTCTGTTGAGAAATATGCTGTTATTCTGATGGGATAGTGTGATTTTGTATTTCTCTCTTTTGATGTTTTTTCTTTGTTCTCAATTTTTGGAAAATTGACTATACTATGATGTATTAGAGAGATTATTTCTTGTTTATGTCTATTTAGGATTGCAAGTACCTCCATTATATGAGTATGCATCTCATTCTCTAGATTTGGTAAAATTTCTACTATAATTTCAGTGAATAGATTTTTAAAATGCCATTAACAGGTATTTGCTCACCCTCTCAGGGCCAATGAATCTTTAATTTGGTTTTATAACTTGTTCAAGTAGTATACTATTAAACCCTACACAGATAAACTTTTATTATCATAGTATTCAAACTACCATTGATTTTTTGTTACTAACTTTTTACTTTTAGGCATTTTCCTCCACCTGGCTGGTTATACACACTTCTTGCTGGGTTTCATGCTATTTGCTTGCTCCACTGAGACTTTTTCAACCTAGAGTTTAGTTTCTTGTATCCCATGCCCTTGGACATTTCCCCTAATCCTATGATTTTAGTCTTTGTGTCAGAATCACCATTCTCCTAGTGCCCATTTTGTCTCTGGAGAAAAGAGACTGTTGTGTCCTGGAAATATAAGAAAAAAAGTATGAATTTTCTGTATTCTTGGTCCACCTACTGAGACAAAGGAAGTTGCTTAGATTGGCTTTCCACCTGAGTTCTAAGTCCATCATCTGTTCAACTGAGTGAGAGGGAGGAAGAGTTATAAAGTGGTTCATTTATGTGGTGCTACTATCCATACGGAAGTGCTAGGAATTATCATTTCTGTCCCTGTCACTTGGTTGAGCCCAGGTCTCCTTTCCTATCAGACTGTGTCTCTGCTCAGGAGAGAGCTTAGCACTCACATGAGTATATGGAGGTTTTTTCTTACCAATGCATGGTTTAGTGGTCATGAATTTTGTTCACTTAGGTTATTTTGGAAGGTCTTTATTTCTCTTTTGAGCATGCAGTTGTTCAGTACCAGCATACATTACTTTTGTTTCTTATATTATCTTTCTAAATATCAATATTTCTGAGTTTTTCCTAATTGGTAGCTCACTTATGTTTTAATCTTGTAGTTTTCTATGGTTCCCCATCTCTCCTCACCTCTCTTGAAGTCTCTAGATTCCACAACTTTTCTGAAAGAAGTCTATCTCCCTGTTTCCCATTATCTATTCTTTATTGTTCTTTGAAAATTATTTATATTTATTCAATTATATTTAACCTTTTATTTTTGATTTATTTCATATAGCATTATGTCCTGAAAGTGCACAAATTTTTCTACAAATAACTGAAATTTACCCTTCTTTATATCTGAATAATATTCCATGCAGTAAAGATAACATTTTCTTTATCCATTCATCTGTTGATTTGCATTATACCACTTCCAAGGTTTATATATTATGAGTTGTGCTGCTATAAACATAGTTAAGGATGTATCACAGTAGTATTATGTGTTTAAATCTTTTAGGAAAATACCTAGAAGGGACATTGGTGGAATGAATGGAATTTTTCTTTTTAGTTTTTTTTTCTTTTTTTTAAAGAAATCTCCATACCGATTTCCATTATGGTTACATTAGTTTACATTTTCACCAAAAATAGAAGGATTTCTTTTTTCTGGCAGCCTCAACAGCATTTGTTGTTATTTGATTTCTTGATGGTGGCCATTTTTCTGGGATAGGATGGAATCTTGGCATTGTTTTAATTTGCATTTCTCTAATAACAAATAATGTTGAGCGTTTCTTCTTGTATTCATTGGCTATTTGTACTTTTTCTGCAAAGTGTCTTTTCAGTTCACTTCCCCATTTTTTTGATAGAGACTTCTATTTTAGGGGATCTAATGTTTTTGAGTTCTTCATATGTTTGAGTTATTAGTCCTGACAAAATTTTTTTCCATTCTGTAAGTTTTTTTCTACTCTGTTGGTTATTTCTTAGGGTATGCAGAAGCTTTTTAATTTGATACACTCTCACTTATTGATTATCAGTATTATTCCCTGTGCAACTAGGGTTCTATTTATAAAGTCCTTCCCTATGTCTATGACTGCAAGAGTTTTATTATTTTTCTTCCAGTAAGTTTAAGTTTCTGTTTTAACATTTATTTCTTTGATTGATTTTGCTTTTAGCTTGTATATGTTGAGAGATATGAGTCTAGATTTAATCTTCTGTATGTGCTTCATTTTTAGGGGTGAGTGCTACTGTGAAAGGTGCTATTTCTCTGATTTCTCTCTCAGTGAATTTGTTATTCATGTACAGGAAAGCTATTGTTTTTTGAGTTTTGACTTTGCATCCAGCTATGCTACTGAATTTACTTATTAAATCTACCAGTTTTCTTTAGTGGATTTTTTGGGGTCTTCTAGGTAGAGTATTATGTCATCTGAAAATAAAAATAGTTTAACTTTTTTATTTCCTATTTTTATCTATTTTATTTCTTTCTCTTGTCTAATTGCTCTGGCTAAAGTTTCCAGGACTATGTTGAATAAGAGTGGAGACTGTAGACATTTTTGTCTTGTTCTTGATTTTAGAGTGAAAACTTTCATTTTTTGTCCATTTAGTATCATGTTGGCTGTTGGTTTGTCACAGATGGCTTTTATCAGATTGAGGTAAAGACCATCTATTCTGATTTTTCATAGGGTTTTTATCATGAGCAAGTGTTAAAATTTATCAAAAAAAAAAAGCTTTTTCTGTAACTATTGAGATGATCATACAATTTTTGTCTTTGGCTCTGTATATATGGTGTATTACATGTATTGATTTCCATATATTGACCGATCCTCACATTCCTGGGTTCAATATCACTTTGTCATCTTAATGATTTGCTGTATTCTGTTTGCCAATATCTTATTGAAGATTTTGGTATCTATGTTCACTAGAGTTTAGACTGTAATTCTCTTTCTTAGTTGGGTTCTTTTCTAGTTTTGGTATCAGAGTAATGCTTGCTTCCAGGAACGAATTTGGAAGTATTGCTTCCCTTTCAATTTCATTAAAGAGTTTGAGAAGTAGTGGTGTTAGGTCTTCTCTAAATTTCTTAAAGAATTCAGCCATAAATCCATCAAGGTCTGGGCTTTTCTTTGATGATAGATTTACAATTACATCTTTTATTTTATTGGTTGATATTGTTTTATTTAGTACATTTATATCTTCTTGATTCAGCTTTGTTAAATTGTATGTATCTAGGAATCTGTTTATTTCTGATATGTTTTCTATTCTATTAGAGTACAAGTTTTTGACTTGTGAAAGATCATCTTCCATTGTTTGGCTGGCACTTCTGGTGTTCATTTCAGTGTCCTGTGCAAGTCCTTATCAGAGGCTGATTGGTCTGCAATATATGGCTGAAGAGTCTATCCTGAAAAGCTGAGGATCTGAGGCAGAAGCCTAAGAATCTGTGCTAGAAGCTAAGAGACGACATCCAAGCTGAAGGTGAAGACTGAAATTCCTTTGAGGAGCAGAAGCAAGACCATCCTTCCTCATTTCCCCTTTATGATCTCCAAGTGATGAGTTACACAAGGTGGATCCTTTACACCTTAGGGTGCAGCTGAGCCACCTAGGGTGGGTCTTCTGCACTGTAGCATGTATAATTGCTGAGCTGACTTAGTTAAGCTTCTAAACTCTCATGTTGACACAATCAACTGTTATATTCTTCAACTCACCTAAAACTACTCTGATAGAATCAGACGCCACATCAAACTTTTCTTTTCATCTGTTATTACTACTCCAAACTCTCCCTTAATATATTACACTACACTCCCCATCCAATCACCTTTCATTTTCCTCTCCATTTCACCTACCTCACTGTGCAACAATCACAAATAATAAACATTCATAGTGTGCATAGAGGATAGACATGGGGAAGTATAACTGCAAGGACTATCATATAGAAATGTTGTATGATGTAATATGTTGATGTTGTTATATCCAGGAGTAATTCTTTTTTAAAAAATTTTTAAAATTAAAGATAATTAAATCCAACAAAACAAAACAGAACAAAGCCTATCAAAACAAAGCAGCAAAACTGGTACAGAACTGCAAAGCAGAATACTAGGAAAACAATATTAGCTGCCATAGTACATCTTGTTATCTTCATAATAGTTGTCCATTCCATCAGGTATAGCAAAATCAAACCAAAACAAGGCAGAATAAAACCAATCAATATAGAACATTGAATAAACAAAACAATTAATCAGAACAAGACAAAAGTGTGAACAATATTGGATTTTTAAAAACAAGATAGAAGGAACTCCCCCATATTGCTATATTGCAAATTATCATCCCATCCTCCTAATAGATGCTCAGATTCCAGGCTTGCAAAATCAACCAAACAATGCAAGCATTTGTTGCTTTTTGTACCTTAGTTGCTATCAACTCAGCCTGTCCTCCAAACCAGCTGGTTGCTTGTGGGGTGGGAGGTGTTTGATTCTCAGTCTGCACTCCAACAGGTACACAGAAGACACTATTTGACTTTTCTCTTCCTGGTCCCTTCATGGCTCGTGTGGCTTACCATAAAGTTTTGCTAGTTGGTTTCTTGGTGGGCTCCTCCCAGTCCCAGCATTCAGAAGTAATTCTTTGAGCAAAACATAGGGGCAGAGTCCAAATCATTAAAAGTGAATAACAAAAAATGAGTAAACATTTGTAAAAAGTGAAAATTATTCATAAGGCAGCAACATTCTACTACAAACCTACATATAAGCCACAAACCCTCCTCACCTTCTAGTTTTCAAGCTTCCATGTCCTATGAAAGAAAGAAGAGGAAAAAGAGGTATCTACATACCTATATATATAACTTTATGTATCCAACTCTGTCTATCTCTTCATCTCTACCTCTTCCCTCTCTATATATATCTCCTTATTTTTATCCTTATGGTCCTTACTTACACACACAAACACACACACACACACACTTGCACAGGAAAGCAAGGCAACAGAAGATCCCTGAGTCCATCCAACTCTCCCAAGGCAGAGCAAGGGGTCACATAAAGAGCAGAAACCAATTCCTAGGTAGCAAAACTTTATGAAAAGTTAATAGAAAGAATGAAGAAAATAGATGGGTTCAAAGAGAAAATGAACCAGAAGTTCACAGCAACTTCACTCAATATGTGCATGGTGAATTATAAGGATAGAGATAAAAAAATTGGACAGCTAATCAAAACAGTGAAAGAATTGAATAACAGATTCAACAAGGCTATGGAATCCTTGAAAAGATGTCAGAAATAGAAAAAAAGCTAGAAAGAATTCAACATTGCAGAAATGACCAATATGAAGACCATGTGATATTGAGGACAAAATAGTCAATTACAATGAAGAACTCAAAGAAGTCAGAAAGAAAAATCAAAGAACAAAAGAGCATTATCCATCAACTACTATATGACAACAGGTAGACCAATCTCAGGCTAATTTGAATTAGAGAAAAAGTAGAAGACATATTTACAGAAATCATAGAAGAAAATTTCCCAAATATAAGAAAAATGTTAAAATACAAGTAAACAATACCTATAGAGCACCAAACAATTATGATGATAAAAGAAGCTTGCCAAGGTCTTTCCTTATTAAATTATGAGATGCCCAGCAAAAAATAGAATTTTAAAAGGATCCAGATAAAAACAAAATAGTCACATATAAATGTAAACCAATTAGAATCACAGCAGACTTCCCAACATAATCCCTAAAGATCTTGGGTAAAGTATTCCACATTCTAAAAGCAAATAATTTCCAACCTAGATTAAGTTATCCAACAAACCTGTCCTTTAAAATAGGTGGAGACATAAAGTATTTCCAAGAAAAAAACCAACTCAAAAGATATATGAATACTATACCAGCTATAGAGAAAATATATAAGAATATTTGTGACAGAAATTGTGCAATGGACACAGCTAAAAACACAGAGGAAATTGACCTTACAATCAATGTATAAACAACAAAATATGTCACGAAAAGAAACACAAAGGACTCACCAACAGATGAAGAAATGATGGTAAATAACCAATGCATTTTAGTAATGTTTCTGAATGCTGATGGCCTCACCTCTTCAGTTAAAAGATACAGACTTGTGGCATGGATCAGAAAACAGAATCTAACAGTCTGTTGCATTCAAGTAACTCATCTAATCTGAGCAGATATCTATAGGTTAAAAAATAAAGGATGGAAAACAATATTTCATACACCAGGATCCTGAAAATAAACAGGGGTGGCAATTCTAATGTCAGACATTGTAAATTTCAGGCTAAAACTGTTTAGGACAAAGAAGGTCACCACATTAGTAGTGAAGAGAACAACCCAACAGAAAGAGGCAACATTGATAAACATATGTGCACTGAATATGGGAGCACCTATATTTGTAAAACAAAACTACTGAAATTAAAATATCAAATGAAGACTAACACAATGACATTCTGCTTTTACAAAGAGACAAATCAACTAAACAAACAAACAAACAAAAGAAACAATAAAGGAATTCAGGAGCTGAACATACCGTTGAACAAATAGACTTAATACATATAAGAAGAGTAATTCCCTGCTCTGCAACTCAGTATACATTCTTTTCAACAGCACATGGTATCTTTACCAAACATACCGGTCCACAAGATCAGTCTAAGTAGATAGAAAACAAGTGAATTTACCCTATGCATACTATCAGACCACCATGTAATGAAAATAGAAATCAATGACAGAAGAAATTTTGGAAATGACAAAAAATCCTGGAAAATTAACAATATATTCTTAAACAAACAATGGGTAACAGAAGAAACAAAAAAAATGCTTGAAAGTTTCTGGAAGTTAATAACAGTGAGTTTATAATCCAGTTAAACCTGTGGGACACTATAAAAGCAGTTTCAAGAGGAAAATTTATCCCAATAAATGCTCATATTAGGAAAGCTGAGCAAAACCAATTAACATCATGAGAAAACTTTTTTTTGAGATGGCGTTTGACACTTTAGTGCAGGGTCCTTGAATTTGTGGAGATCCCCCTGCTTCAGCTTGCCAAGTATGGGGATTATAGGAGTGCACCAGCATGCCTGAGAGAAATTTTAAAGCACTTGAGAAAGGCAAAGCAAAACAAAACAAAACAAACAAGCCTCAAACTGAAATTAAAATGGAAAATTATAAAGATGCAAGCAGAAATCAATGAAACTGAGGTTAGGTAACTCAAAAAAAGTCAATGAATTGAAGAGCTTGTTCTTTGAAAGAATAAATACAATAGATAAACTCTTAGCCAGACTCATCAAGTGAAAGAGAGAAAAGACTCACATCAATGCAATTAGAAATGAAAAAGGTAAAATCACAACAGATACTGTCAAAATCCAGAAAACAGTAACTACTTGAAAAACTTATATTAGAACAAATTAATAAATTTTGAAGAAAAGGACAGATTCCTAGACACATATAAAGTACCAAAACTAACCCAAGAAGACAAAAATATGCTTAACAACCTAATAATAAGCAATGAAATTGACACAGTAACAAAGAATTTACCAATCTCCTTAATGAACATAGAGCAAAAATCCTCAAAAAGATATTAGCAAATAGAACGCATCATCTTTGCAAAAAGATCATATATCATGAACAAGTAAGTTTCAATCCAGAGATGCAAGGATGGTTCAGCATATGAAAGTCAATGAATGTACTACATCACATAAACAGGAGCAAAGTGAAAAAACATGATTATATCAATAGACACAGAAAAGGTCTCAATAAAATCCAACAAAATTTTATAGTAAAAAATCTGAAGAAAACAAGCAAATATATAAATTTATAAATATTTATATATTTGAATACATATAAATATTTATATATAATATATAAATATTTAAATATTTATATATTTGAATATATAAAAGCTACTTATGACAAACAAATAGCATCATATTAAATAGGAAAAAACTAAAAGCATTTCCCTTAAAATTAGGAACAATGCAAGGATATACACTATTACCTCTTCTATTAAATATGGTATTTGAAACATTAGCCAGAACATTTAGGCAATAAAAATAAATAAAAGGGACACACATTGGAAGGGAGAAACTCAAACTATCACTTTTTGCAGGTGACATGATACACTACATAGAAGACCCAAAAAACTTCACAAAAACCTCTGAGAACTACTAACTTTTATCATAGTACTAGGGTACAAGATCAACACACAAACATCATTACCACTTGTGAACACAATGAATGGAATGAGAAGGAAATTATGAAAACAATACCATTCATAGTAGCTTCAAGGAAATTGAAGTTTGTAGGAATTAATCTAATGAGGGAAGTGAAAGATCTCTACAAAGAAAACTACAGTACTCTTAAGAAGGAGAGTGAAAAGGACCTCAGAAATTGAAAGATATCTTCTGCTCCTGGATAAGCACAACCAATACTGCCAAAATGGCCATACTTACAAAACTGCTACACTGATTCAACGCAGTACCAATCAAAAAACTAACAGTGTGCTTTACATATCTAGAGAATCCTAAACTTCATATAGACTCAGAAGCTATCTAGAACCCAGAAAAGCAATTTTGGGCAGTAAGAGAAAAGCATGAGGCACAGCAATACCTGACTCCAAGCCATACTACAAAGCTGTAGTGATAAAAACAACATAATACTGGAACAAAAACAGATATGTGGATCAATGGAACAGAGTTGATGATACAGACCCCCCCAGACATATTCAATTATTTTATCTTTAACAAATGGGCCAAAGGCATATGTTAGAAGAAATATAACCTATTCAACAACTGGTGTTGTGAAAACTGGTTATCTGTTTGCAGAGGATTGCAAATGGGCCCTTATTTCTCATTATATACTAAATTAAAAACAAAATGAATTAAAGATCTAAACATTAAAACAGAAATATTAAACCTACTGGAATATAAAATAAATAAAATACTTGAAGATGTAATAATGGAAAACATTGTCTAAACAGAACTTCAATTGTTGCTGGACATGGTGGTGCAGCTCTGTAATCTCACCATTTAGGAGACTGAGGCAGGGGGATTGCTACAGTTTAAGGTCAGCCTGGGCTACATACTGAATTGAAGGCCAGCTTGAAATATATGGTATAACCCTGTCTCAAAAAACAAAAAACAAAAACAAAAACAAAAAATGCAAACAACAATAACAGCAGCAACAACAGAATATCAAAGCAAAGCAAAACAAAATTAAATTAAAAAAACAAGCAACCACCACCACCACCTCAGTTGCACAATAGCAGCAAAAGTCAACAAATATGATTACATTAGACTGAAAAGCAAGAATAAATCAGTACTGAGGAAACAAAAATGAGAAAAATTTTGTCACCTATTCCTTAAAGAACTAATATCTAAAACATATAAACAGCTAAAAAAATTAAATCAAGGACAGCACACTCATGGCTGACTATAAAAGAAAGAGCAAATGGGCAAGAGAAATGAACAGATAATTCACAAAGGAAGTAATACAAATAACCAACAAATATATGAAATTTCAAACAATGTTAAGATTTCATTTTACTCTAAAAAGAATGGCAATCATTAGGAAATCAAACAATAAATGCTGGTGTGGCTGTAGTAGAAAAGGAATCTTCCTGAATTACTGGTGGGAATATAAACTAGTACAACTAGATTATGGAAATCAATATAGAGGTTTCTCAAAGAACTGAAATTATGAATTCCATGTTACCCAGCTATCCTTTCTTTTCCTCAAAGAGTTTAAATTATCATACTACAGTGATACATGCATATCAATGTTGATAGCAGTACAGTTGATAATGGCTGTATACCCATTTATGGAAAATCTGGTAACTACATATAAAGGAATACCACTCTCAGCTATAAAAGAATAACAAATTTGAGACATTTGCAGGAAAATGGATGCACATGGAAACTATAGTGTCTAATGAAAAGAACCAAACACAAAAGTTTAAACACTGTATAGCCTCTCTCATTTGAGTGAGGTAAAGGTAAAGCAAAGAAATGATAAAGGATGGCTATATAAGGACAAGGAGATGCATCTCTTGCAACAGGAAAGTGGTCCATGGGAATAAGGGCAAGCAGTGAGGAGTAGGGGAAGATGATAGTAGATAAATAAAGATATGCTGTGTACAGGAACTTAATAACCCCAATTAATATAAACACCATATGTAGTAACATGAGCTAAGACAATATCAGCAACAATGAAAAATGGGGTAGGGAAACTGGAAGAGAATGGAGGGAGAGGGTGAGAGCTGAATGATAAGTCTAGTAAACTAGTAAACTAGTTCTAAGGAAGTCAGTTCACATTAAGTGAGCTAGCACAGTCATGGCTGACTATAAAAGAAAGAGCAAAAAGCTCAGAGCTTTCATACTGTCAATTTTGATATTGATAAAATTATTTAAAGACCTTGCATAGCAGTACTCATATAATGAGAAATAAATGATCTGTATCACTTATGACAATCAATCAATAACTAATATTTTGGATACTAGTAACAGACACGGATACTTTAAAAATTTATTTTAAAGAAAAAAGGGAAAAATAATAATCAAATAGAATTTCAAAAAGAGGTTAGTAGGACAGTAACAATGATTAGTATATTATGTATTGTTGTCTATAAAGTAGCTATTGAGAGTACAATATAGACATGAAATATTGTCCAAACAATATTAGCACAGATATTTATTTTCAATGAACAAGCACTATTATCTTAATTTTCGTGAATCTGTGTGTGTATATATATATACATTTTTTTCTTTTCTCTTCCTTTCTTTCCCTTTCCCCATCACAGTTTCTGTCTTTTTCAAAGAGAAGAAAAGTAGAAATAAAATAAAACAGTTTGAAATCAGACTAATAGAGTAACAATAATTAATAAATTGCACATTGTTATCTTCATAGTAGTTACTCAGAGTCTAAGATATAGGCATGAAAGAGAACAGTGTGTAAAGGCACATTTTGAATTTCTGAGCTTACAACATTCCCCATTGCTTTTGGTCATTAAGTCAAATCTTTGACTCCATTGTATAATCATGCATGGGCAATGGGTTATAACCTTCTTGTTTAAGTACAAGCATTTTAACAGCTTAAAATCGGTCCTGGATGTGATTTAGAAGGCACTTTACAATACATGGTCTGATGGTCATGGCAAGCAAGAAGAGAACAATTGGTCCTATTAGAGCTGTGAGTAGGGTGGTCAACCAAGGGGATAGTGAGAACAGATTCTGGAACCAATTTTGGTTCATTTGTTGCTGCTGTTCTCATTCATAGAGTCTCTTCCTAAGCTTGTTCATACTGTCTTGGATAACTCCAGAATGATTGGTGTAGAAGCAGCAAGCTTCTCCTAATGCTACACATAGACCACCCTCTTTCGATAAATAACAAATCTAGGCCTCTATGATTTTGGAGGACCATTTTAGCTAAAGAACCCAGAGACTCTTAGTTTACACACTGAATGCTCTAAAGCTGCTAAATCTTTATCTATGAGCATGCTCAATTCACAGTAATTTTTGTCACCAATTATTAAACTTGTAGCCCCTAAAGCTGTAACACCAGATAGACCTAATCCCACAAGAATCAGGATTAAAACAGGGGCTGCTCATGGTGGCCTATAGAGCTCAAACTCTAAATTTAAGTGTTTTCTTCCACTTGTGCCAGAATACCAGTAAACTTGGGAAAATAGATGTACAAGAGTACATAGCTCAGTATGGCTAGTAAATATATCAAGCATGACACTAGGCATTAAACCTGAAGTGTAAGCAAACTAAGATCCTGTAGGGGCTTCCTGGTGTTGGCTTGGCATATAAGAAACACTGGGTATTACAATAGAGTTAGAATCTAAATTCTCATAGGGGCTTGGGTCAAGGTTATAGGCAGCAAATCAGATACAAGTTGCATTACCTTGAACATTTCCTAAGGTGAGGATGGGTTTCTGTCCCCACCAACAAGGGGAGGAATCTCCCAAAGAGGAGGAATCTTTAATTTGAAAGGAAGTATTTGAATTGATGGATGTAGTTAGGGCTGTGCCTACATAAAAAGGAGGTTGTGGGTCTAAACACAACCAGCAGTCATGAGTGAGGTTGGGATTACTGTGATTTAAGTATTGGAACATTATGTCTAGGGGACTATATATATCAGAGACAGGTTGAGTCTCCAAACAAGGTTGCAGTAAGGGGGTATCTAGGTTGGTTGCAGGAGTGGCAACAGGAGAGATAGCAGTAAGATGTTTGGGAGTAGTTTTTATGAGGTGGGGCACAAGCGGGGCAGGCGGTCCAATGGCTAGCCCAGTGGGGTGATTAGTGGCCTGTCTTCTATTTATTTGGAAAATTGTTCCAGGGTTATATCCAGACACATAGAGTCAAATGCCCCAAGTTTTTCCCCCATTCCAAGAGTAGTGATGGACCTGTTTGAAATTAAATGTGAGGGGGGTTACAATTTTTTTTAACAACTAGTTGGCTTTGAAGATCTTTTAAGACTTATGAAAGAATATTATTGACATAAGGAGAGATGGACTCACATCCCCAATAACTACAATAAAACTGATTGTACCCCTCACAGATTTCAGAATGTTGGGAATTTCCAGATGACTGTTCTCAAGGGCATACATAAAATTCTGTACTTTGTAAGGCTTGTCTTCCGTTTGTCATAGAGTTCTTTGGGGGTGCCCCTATTTTGGGACAGGGCCCATTTACTATTGAGTCCTAAGTTGGTAGATCTCAGAGAGGTGGTGTGGGCTCCCATGAAAATACATAGATCTTTAACAAGAATACCATGGGGAATAGTATTTATAGCTATAAGTTCTGTCATTGGTTAGTTCCCAAGTGTAGAGAGGCAAGTTATGATCAAAGGACATTGTAACCATTGTCCAAAAACTGAGAAAACAGCGTTATCAGGAGCATTTTGACAATTTAAGTTTAAGGAGTTCTCAGTCCATGTGATAGTCCACTTATCTGTTTCCTGATCATCTGGTGGGACAACCTTGATGTGAGAATGATGTTTACAGGTAGGTTTTCCCGCTACTTTGACAGCTGTCGGGGTGCTGAGGACGATGGTGTAGCTTGAGTTAATACCCCTTTTACTATTCCTTGTTCTTCAGCTATGAACAGCAGGAAGGGCTTGGTCAGGTCAAGTAAAGCCATGCAGGAGCCTGAGTAAGAGCCATTTTCAATTTTGAAAGGCTTGGCTCGCCTTTTCAGTCCAAACAAGTGGATCTGAAGGAATCCCTGCTGTGGGTTGAGCTAATTCAGCAAAGTCCAGTATCCAGAAACGACAATAGTCTATAGATCTCAGGAACTCTCAAATTTGCCTCTTAGTTTGAGGCTCATGAACTGGAGGATCACCTCAATTCTTTTAGAGGACAAGGACTGCTTGCTTCAACAATGGTATAACCCAGGTAAGTCATCTCTTGTATGCACAGTTGAGCCTTTCTTGCATAAACACAATAACCCAGATATCCTATAGTATGTAATGAGTCTTGAGTGCCTTTTAGGTAGTCCTCATAGCTGGGGGCTGCCAAGAGGATGTCATTGACATACTGCAACAAGGTGACCCTTGAGTGCTCTCCTCGGAACTCTTGGAGGTCCTTATTTAGGGCCTCATAGAATAGCATTGGAGCATTCTTAAAACCGTGTGGTAACCTGGTCCAAGTCAGTTGGGATGACTGGGTCAGTCCACTCAAAAGCAAAAATAGGTTGAGTCACTGGAGCAATCAGAAGAGTGAAGAAGGAATCCTTGAGGTCAAGAACCAAATACCAGGTTTGGTCTGGAGGCAGGAGACTTAAAAGCATATAAGGATTTGGGACAATTGGGTGGAAGGTGACAACATGTTTATTTACCTCTCTTAGGTCTTGAACTGGTCAGTAGTCTGCAGTCCCAGGTTTTTGGACTGGCAGCAGTGGAGTATTCCAAGCCAACGTGCAAGATATCAGAATGCTGGCCTCTTTTAGTCTCTGAATGTGTTTTGAGATCCTTATTTGTGCCTGGAGGTTGAGTGGGTACTGACGTACCCTGATAGGAGTAGTGTGAGGCAGGAGTTCAATAACTAGGGGTGCATGACTAACAGCCAGTCTGGGAGGGTTAGTTTCAGCCCACATGACCAGAATTTCTTGCACGAGGAGGTCCAGTAATTTGGCTTGAGACTCTGAAGGAAGCCTTTCTGATTCTGCCAGTAATAAATGTCCCTCAATAATGTGGCAGGTAATCAAGAGGCACATAGGGGCATCCTAGAGATGAACATGAGGACCATCCTCAGAGAAACTAATATTGGCCTGAAGTTTATGAAGTAGGTCTTGGCTGAGTAGGAGTTTGGGGCACCCAGGAACCACAAAAAAGGAGTGAGTTAAAATTTGGTTTCTCAAATGAGTAACCTTAGTATGAGTACATGGGTAGTGTTGGATGTCACCAGTGGCTCCTTGAATAGCCAAGGTATTTTTAGATATTTCCCCAAAGGGGTGCTGTAGCACAGAATAACTGGCCTCAGTGTTGACCAGGAAGTCTATGGGTTGCCCCTGCACAGTTAGTGTTACACAGGGTTTGGGGGGAACAGACGAACCCTGAAACTGTCAGTCTTTCTCCAGTAAGACAGGGGAGTAGTTTCCCCCTTTTCCAGCCTGGCTTTTAATTTTGGGCAATCCTTCTTCCAGTGGCCCATATCCTTATAGTATGCACATTGGTTCTTATCTAGTGGGACCCTTGGTTGTTGGCCTTTTTCCTTTTTGGCCTGAGTATGCCCTTCTGCCAATACAGACAAAATCTTAGTCAATTTTTTATCTTGTGGATCTTCTCTGTTGTCAAAAACCTTTTAGGCTATTTCCATTAACTGTCTTAGCATCATTCCCTCAAAGCCTTCTAATTTCTGTAATTTACATTTGATATTAAGGGCCGACAGGGAGACAAAGGCTATATTAATAGCTGGTCTGTTCTCTGATGCCTCCAGATCTATGGGTGCATATACACTATAAGCCTCTAGGAGGTGCTCAAGGAAAGCCAACGGAGACTTAGAAGCCAATTGTCTCACCTCAGTTACCTTAGACAGATTGGTCGACTTTTGGGCAGCAGGTCATAGCACCACAAGTAGAGCTTCCTTACCTCCATTTGTGTTGGGATCCCAATTGGGTCAGGTCAAGGGAAACACAATATCAAGTCTCATCAGGTCTGAAGTGGATTCTCCATTGGTATCATTGGTATCTCCATTGGTAAGGACAGATCTATGCGCTAGAATAAGAATTCACTCGTGTTCCTCAGAAGTGAAGAGAGCCTGCAAAAGCTGTTGGCAGTCACCCCAGGTTGGCCGATGGATGAAACAGATAGTCTCAAGAAGAGATATTAGTGCCTGTGGGTCTTTGGAAAAAGGGGGGGGGGTTCTGCAGTTTCCAGTTATACAAATCACTAGTGGAAAAGGGGACATATGTGAAAAAGGTGTCCTGAGAGGAGTTTGAGAGAGGGGCTTGTTGGAGAGGGAGGAGAGAAGGTGGTGACTCAGTGGAGTCAGGGCTAGCATGGAAGAGGGCTAGCATGGCTACATGTATGGGGAGGGCTAGGAGGAGCAGGGGCTCGGTGTTGGTGGAGGAAGGGTAGGGATTTGTGGAGGAGACACTGATGGAGGATCAGAGCTGTAAGGAAGGGGTTGGGAAAGAGGATGGGAATCATCAGGAGGAGGAGGACCACAGAAAGGAGGTGACACTTTAGTTTTCATCATTGCTACGAGGGAAGGTTGTGCTCCCAGGGTCCTTCTTGTAAAAGTTTTCATATCCATGAGGGTGGGTCTTGGATCAAGTCAATCCAAACTTCAATATAGACCACCTGGTCTGGGTGCATGATCAGCTTATGAGAGGGTCTGAGGATGACTTGATGGACCTGTTGAGAGACTTGTAAGTTAAAAGTTCCCTCTGAAGGCCATCTGACACCAAAGGAAGGGCACTCAAGCTCACAGAAATGTCTTAGCTTCTTAGGGTAGACTGGATCTTCATATCTGGAAGCTAGATCCATAAAGTCCTTAAAATGATTAAGAACAAGTTGCAAGGGTGACATATGGGAAGAAGCAGATTGACCCATAATGGTGGGTATATGAGGCAGGGGTACAGATGAACAAAGACAAGATGACAGAAGCTTGCCACAAAGACAAAGGCAAAATGGTGGAAGCCCACAACAAAGACAAAGATGGCAGAAGCCTGCCACCAAGACAAAGACAAGATGGCTGAAGCCCACCACAAAGACAAAGAATCACTCAAATAGGCTATGGAGACTGGAGCAGATCCTCGATTTGCAATCAGGAGCTGGTTAAAATTACCAGGTGGCCACTCTCCTGTTTGTCAATCACAGCTCCATCTCAGGGGTTTTAAAATAACCAATAGCTTCACAAAAAATCATTTGATTTGAGTTAACTTGAGTTAATCAGCTATATATATATATATATATATATATATATATATATATTACCTTTATAAGAGGTGGTTTACATATTAGGTCTGGCTTGGATTGCAAGAATTTTCAGTAACAGATGAATCAGGAATAGGACAAGAGGATGAAAGTATATGGGAGCTAAGACAAGGTTTTGATGACATCTCTGCCAAATGGGAGCAAGCTGGAAAACTTGACTCTAAATATGGTGCACTCAGCAGAGGTCAATTCCTCCCCCGAATGGTGGTAATCTGCCCTAATTTTGGCAATGTCTTGCCCAAATGGGAATAAGTCTGAAAGCTTGACCTGGGACATAGAAAAGGAGAGAATCGTGAAACGAAAGTAATAAGTACCTGCTGGTAGAAGGAAGCCACATTCAAAAAGATCATGGTGTCTTGTTCCTCAGAAGTGTCCAATTCATCCAAGGAATAGGGGAATAGGAGTGCAAGGGGTGAACCCCAAAAAAGGTGGGATCCTGGGCAGGCCCCCAAATGTGGTGGACAAAAACAATAGATTCCAAAAATAAAAAGAAAAGTGCTTTATTACCTGAGCTCTGCAGCGACACTGTCCCAGTCACCAATCAGGGAAGTGTGTACTTGGCAGGGGGTTGCAAGTGTTTTTAAAGCTGCACACCACAAGGGGAGGGGACAAAGCTTGAAGATCAGTTTGTCTCAATAGGAACCAGGGAGGTGGAACAAGCAGTTACAGGAACCAGGGAGGCAGAGAAGGGATTACACAGTGGGTAAGCTACAAGATTGCAAGTTAAATGGTGATAACACAAATCTTACAGACAAGGGCAATGGCATAAGTCATTACAGAAAGAGAACAGTGTGTAAAGGCACATTTTGAATTTCTGAGCTTACAACAGACATGAAAACATGTTGGTGGAGGAAGGGTAGGGATTTGTGGAGGAGACACTGAGAAAATATATGAGAAAATATATATATGAGAAAAAATGTATGAGAAAAAATGATCAATTCAATTTCACTAAAATTGAAATTTTCTCTGCAAAAACACTTTAAAGAGAATGAAAGGACAAGCCACAAACTGGGAGGAAATACTTGTAAAACACATATTTGATAAAGTACAAGCCTTGATTATTTTTCTCTCGTTGCTGAGACAAAATACCCAACACCTCAAATTAAGGATGGAAACGTTTATTTAACTTACAGTTTGTGGAGTTTTCAGTCCATACTCAGCTGGCTCCAAGGCAGGGAGGCATGGCACATGGACAACGGTTCAAGGTGGCAGAAGGCAGTAGACCAACAAGAGGAAAAAGTGGGGGAAAGGGCAAGAGCAAGCCTCTTCTCCTTTATATTGTAAGCTGTCTATGATCCCGTGGGGTGGATGTAGCAATCACACAATCTCCATGCCCCTCCTCTGGCACAAGATGAGGATGTTTACAAAGGATCATGGCTCCCTGCTGAGTGGCTTAAATTTCTAAACTTCTTAAGTTAACACAATGTATCAACCACAACAGTAAATAATGACAATTTTAAAACTAGGAGTTTGCAAATTGAGACAATAATATTAAGTGAAATAAATTTTAAATCTCCTCATCCTTTTATTTTCCTTTTAATTTTTTCCTTTTTGTGTTTTCTTTTTTCTTTGCATCTCCATCATTACTATTACTTTTAAGCTTTATTAAGTTTTAAACATTTAATTTAATCAATGCTATTGCTGAATTCCTTTCAATTGTTAGTGGTGGTATAGTTGTTGCATTTAGTAGATAATTACTATATGTCAATGTTTGGTCTGCTTTGTGTCTATATCATTATTACAGATTTCTTCTTTATTATTAAGGGTAATACATATAGTTCTTGCTTTTATTAGTTTTTACAGCATATAAATATCCAGTTTGTTTTTGTTTCCATTATTATTGCTGATCTGTTTCATTTTACAAGTGGTTGCATAGTTTTTGCTGATAATTGCTTTTCTTGTATGTCAGTGTCTGTTTTGTCTTTTGTGTTAGTACCATTACTGTGGTTAATTTTCAGTTCTTCTTTTTTTTAATTTTATTTTGAAGGTAGTTGAAATACAAGAGAACAAGACAGAACAAAGCCAACTGAGACAGTGCAGAGAGTTTGGTAAGGAACTTCACAGCAGGTTACCAGGATAACAATAATAGGTACCATGGTATATCTCATTATCGTCACAGTAGTTGTCTTAGTTAATTAGGTATAGCAAAATCAAACTAAAAACAGAACATTATAAAATCAATCAAAAGAAAATAATGAAAAGAGTAAAGCAACCAATCATAATGGATCAAAATTGAAAACAACACTTGCTCTCAGAGAGAAAATAGAGGTGGCCCCTCACATTTGCTATATTGCATACAATCATCCTACCAAGAGATGTTCAGACCTCTGTCCCCAGTTGCTAATGGGGGTGTGGGGGTTTGGATTCTAAGCCTGAGCACTGGTAGGCTCACAGGAAATACTACTGGGCCTGCTCCTGGCTGATGCCCGAGGAAAGCACTCACCAAGAGGGCGGGTGAACGGCTTCTTTGTGCAGCCTTCTGGGTTCTAGCATGGCCATGGTGGGATCTGGGGGGCTGCTCTCTGATTCTCTTCCTGGCTAATGCCCCGGGAAGGCGTTCACCAAGAGGGCGGGTGAATGGCTTCTTTGTGCAGCTTCCTGGGTTCCAGCATGGCCGTGGCGGGATCTCGGGGGCCGCTCTCTCACTGTGGTTAATTTTCTCCTCTGTGTTCTGGGGTCAAGGTCCCAGAAGAAGGCTAGATACTAAGAACACCTTCAAGTATTACAGTTGTTCAGTTGAAGAGAGGTGCAAACAAGAAAACATAATCAAAGAGAAACAGACATCACAAGAAACCAATTCTAATGAAAAGAGATCCCCACAGTGGAGACAGTGTTTCTACCATAAATGATCTTAAACCTGCATCACATAAACTCTAGAAATATAGAAAGCAAGGGAACAAGGTGCATCCAAAATTCTTTAACTCCCCCCAAACTGATTTCATGAACACTAAAGTATAGAAAGTTATAGATTACTCAAAAAACAAATGGTCAAAATGTTTCAAGGATTCAAAGAAGAAACATATAAGCACATTCATAAGATGTTTGGTGAGTTTAAAGATAATTTTATTGAACAGATAAATGATTCTACTAGTAAAATGTTCAATGATCTTCAGAAGAAATGAAAAACAAGTAACTGAGTTAAGAAGACAATACAAGACATGAATGACAAGTTTGGTAAATAATTAGAAATTATGAAAAGAATGCAACCAGACATATAAGATATAAGTTCAGTGGAAAGCACAGGGTAGTAGATTTGACCAACATGGGAAGAGAATGTTAGAAATTTAATACAACAAGGTGGATGTAGTAGATAATAAACTTAATGTAACCTAAAAATGAGAAAACACCTTGTAACAGCTAGATGACTCAAAAAACCAAGATCAGAAAGGAAAAATTAGAAAATTCCTCAAAAGATACAAAAAGTCATTGACTTAAATCATAGAAGAAAATTTTCCAAAGCTAGGGGAATATTTCAATACTCAAGTACAAGAGACTTTTGGAACCCTGAAGGGATAGGTTCAATTCCCCCGCCCCCCTTCTTTCTGACCTTAGGATCAGAAAACGGACACAGGACCTTTACAGTTTAGGAGAATGATGTCTACAATGTCCTGAGAAATATAAATAACAAGCAGTTTGTGATCTTGCTTCTGCAACCTTATCCAACCTAATTTTTGCAACCAGTTGGGTGGAGGTACCCCCAGAGGAGGGAACGCTACCTCAGCCTTATAATTACAGGATTGCTGGCTATACTCAATGGTTTTACAGCTCAGGATGCCCCTTTCCCAGAATGTTTTGTATCTCTTCTCTTTCTTTTGTAAATAAATTTTACTTGTGCTATTCACCCTTTCCTAACTCCTCTTCCTCTTTCTACATCAGAATGAGAGACAAGGCTGGAAAAATGTGACAGCAGGATGGTGGCCCCAGAACTAAGTAGGGACATGACAATATTTTGGGAGCTCATTCAGTATAATACGACTGTGAAGAGCACAGGATACAGTCAGTATGCCCTGCCTAAATTGGACTGGATGAAGAAGGACCTTTTATTCTCTTCTCAGCTCATTTTCCAGAGAAATCCTTACCTGGATGCAGGAAGGATCCATTTTAGCTCCTAACACGATGCAGACAATGCTTGGAATTTACCCTTATATGGTTCAGTGGCAACTTGTCTGGATGTTCATGTCAGACTGCAGTCCAACTTGCTCTGAACCAAGAAACCTCAGATCTACCCAGCGATATGAGAACTCCACATAGCCATTAAAAGGAAAGAACCTCTCCATGAGACACCATAATCAAAATTCCAAAAATTCAGCAAAAGGAGAGACTACCAAAAGATTTTGGAGAATATAGCAAGTTGCTTACAAAGTCAAGCCAGTCAGAAGTACAGTACATTTTTCAGCACAAAACTTAAAGGCAGGAGATCTTGGAACAAAGTGTTGTAAGATCTAAAAAAAAAAAAGAATTTTCAAGCCAGACTTCTACATCCTGCAAAATTAATGATCAGAATTGATAGAAAAATAGATTTCCCCTGATAAAGGAATCCTATAGAATACATGAACCTTAAAGCAACATGGCAAAAAATAATCAAGGGAATTCTAGACAGACAGAAAGGGCATCAACACCAAAGATTTCAAAGTATATGTCCAACTGTGAAAGCAGTTAAACAAAGAAAAAAGTCAAAAAAGGAACAACAACAACAACAACAAAAACCCAGCAAAACAAAAGCTGAAGGAATCAACACTGGAAAAATAATTCAACAACAGAATTCAACAAACACCTTGCAGTAATAATTATCATTGTCAGTGGTTTTAACTCCCTAATCAAAAGACACAGACTTACAGATTGGATCACATACAAAATGCAACCATATATTGCTCACAGGAGACACACTTTTCCCAAAAAGGTGCTCATAAACTAAAGGTGAGAGTGGAAAAATGTTCAAATTGAGCAAGCAGCAGTAGCTATCTTAGTTTCAGGCTCAATAGATTTCAAGCCAAAACTGAATAGAAATGACAAAGGTGACCACTACATACTGGGAAAGGAAACAATTCACAGGAAAATATAACAATTATAAATATTTATACACTGAATGTTGGAGGACCCAACTTCATTAAACAAAAACTACTGGATATAAAAAGACAAGTACATGGCCCCCAGCACCCCTTTTTCACAATTAGTTTCACCAGACAAAATTAGCAAGGAAATATTAGAGTTAAATCATAGCTTTGTGAAAATGGATTTAAGGTATTGCTATAATAATTCACCTAATACCAAAAACATGGTTTTCTCATGAGTACAGAAAACTTTTTTTCTAAAATGGACCATATTTTAGGTCATAAAACGTGCTTAAATAAATATAAAAGAATTAAAATAATTCCCTTGCACAGCATAGGAATGTCATTGAATAAACCTAGCAATCTATAGCAAAATAAACCATAAGAATTCCACAAACACATGAATATTAAAGAATACATTACTGAGTAATCAGTGGATCACAGAAGAAATCAGGGAAGAAGTAAATATGTTTCAAGAATCAAATCACTATGGAAGAACATATGCCAAAACCAATGGAACACAATTAAAATAGTTTTTAGAGGAAAGTTTAGACATTAAAAGAATTCAGTGTTCCAAAATACATAACCTATTTATGCATCTCAATGTCCTAGAAAAACAAGATCAACCCACATGCAAGATTAATAGAAGGAAAGAAATTATAAAGCTCAGAGCAGAAACTAATGAAATTAAGAATGAAAAGCAATAAAAATCAAGAAGTCAAGGAATTAGTTCTTTGAAAGGATAGATAAGATTGACAAACACTTAGCCAGACATTAAAAAAGGAGAAGAAAACCATATTAATGCAAGTAGAAAAAGGCAAAATTACAAATACCACTGAAATGTAGACGCCCATAAAAATCTACTTTGGAAACTAACATGATATTCCAATAAATTTCAGAATATAGACGAAATGGATAAATTTCTAGACAGACATAAATTACTAAAATGGAAGCAAGAGATAAAAATCCTGAATAGACCAAAAACAGGCAACAAAATGAGACAATAATTAAAACTTTACCAACAAAGAAAAGACCAGGACCTGATGGATTCACCACAGAATCCTACCAGAATGTCAGGAAATAGCTAAGGTCATTAGTTGTTATGGTTTAAAAACTGGTGGTCAACTTAACGCCAGCAGAATTAAATCACCATGGTGCTGAGTATAGATGTTTCACTTGAGGAAAGTTGCCAGCATAAAGAGAGATGTGGAATTTCTACAGAGGCTTCTGCTTATAGGTTTCTGTTCTAGAAAGTTGTAATTCTCTGTATCTTCTTGTCCAGTTCTCCAATTTTGGAGTCGTAATTTGCCTTGTGACCTCACTTTTCTGACTGACATAGAAGAGTTGTTGATTTTCCAGTTTGTTCAGGTTTTAATTCGTTTTTATGATGGAATGATGACTTTAGAGCTTCTTAAATGCCAGACTAGGAACCAGAAGTTCTCCCTTTTATTTTTCTTGAATTTCATAAACACATGTATTTGACTTTTGGTATAACTTTACTGGTTTTTGAGGCTTTGATTAAATTTATTCTCTTCACATTGCATTTTTGTTGATCTAACTTCAAGTTCACTAAAACTTTTGTCTACTATCTCTATTTTCGTAAGTCAACTCTGTGTATTTTTATTTTATAGATAGTATTTTTTAGTTTTAGAATTTGTATTTGTTTGATTTGTGGGGATATTTCTACAGAATAATCTGTTTTGAGACAGAATCTTGCTATGCAGTCCATGCTGGCCTTGAACTCACTTATATAGCCCATGCTGGCTTCAGACTCACTTATGTAGCCCAGTATGGTGTCAAACTCTCAGCAATCCACCTGCCTCAGCCTCCCAAGTGCTGGGATTACAGACATGCACCATCACATCGTACTTGATTCTTTTTTTTTTTTTATAATTGTGCTCTGTTTAAGTGAGATCATCCCATACTCATCAGGAGTTGGGATAGATCAAAAGGAAGTTATTTTAATCCTAGTGAATGAGTAGCTCAAAGTACAATAAACATTTTAAAAATTCCTTAGTTATTCCCCAGTATCCCCCAATACTAGGCAATTTTTATAAATAATTTTTACTATCAGTCCTTCTCCATGTTTTCATGCTCTCTTCCTTTCCTTTTACTCCTCTTAACTCTTCTCCAGGTAGTCCACTGAACTACTGCTCATTTTGTATATGGGGAAGTTTAATTATAGTCTTGTCTCACTACCACTTAGAATTATGAACATATATTTCCTTTTTCACAAATACATTTTTCATCAAGTATTAGACTATTTGAACACAGATATCCTTCAAAAGGGGAATACTATGACCTACTCTTAAGCAAAGATTTTCGTTGTTTTTTTAAAAAAAATTATGCCGCATTTACTTTACAAAGGAAAGAAAAAGGATATATACAGGCTCATAAGATCTTATTTGCAATTCTGACATCCCAAAAGTTCTGAAAATGAAAGTATTTCTCCACGTTTGGTGCAGATTCATTTGGCTGAAAAACCTGACTGCAACTACTGTGAGGCTTTTCATAGCTATTCCTTATCAATTTTGTGTAAACTTTCACACATGTCACTGCAAAATATGAGTGTGGTTGATTGTGGGATACTGTCCACATTCCAAAGTTAAAGTTTTATAATACACAGTATTGTACATTTCTTTACCTGTCTAAATTTGAGATGTTTCATATTCTAAAATGCATCTTGTCATAAGAGCTTTGGATGAGGGAATTCAGATCTTTATTATGAACCATTTTTTAAAATTTGAAAATGGTCTATAAATTTTTCAATCATGCCCATCTCAATGGATTATTTAAATTATTTAAACAGTACAAATTCATAAGCAGGGGACTACCACTTTTGTGTGATTTCTATTTAAAGAGATTGAGTGGGATATGTATATTTTTATGGTTAGACACAAGTATGGATGAATTCTTGTTTTATAACTTATATTGGAAAATCTATATTTGATGAAAGCAATTATCTAAGTAATACATATAGTATTGAGTTAATTTAGGGAGTAACAATAAATTAAGCTCAAGAAGATGAAACTAAACTGCCATTCACTTGTATTTAAATAGAAAGAAAACCAGCAATTGAAAACTAGTTTTCTCAAACCAACAGCATATGCTGAATCCCCAAATTGCAGTTCTAACTTTCTGTATATCAGCCTGCATAGGCCAAACCTCACATCACTTCAAAAACTGCATGATAGCTAGACTTAAAAGAAAAAAAATTCTTAGAAAACTTTAAGAATGAGTAATCTTAACTGTGAATATAAAGCTTCCATAATCTTTAGTCATTTCACTAGTTGTAAGGTAATTCTCGTTTGTCATAAAGTATGTCAAAATGAAAGTCAGGAGAATTTATCTCCTTTACTCAATATAGGACTTTAATTTTTAAAATTAATTCTTGAATGAATGGGATTATATAGTGGAATGGGAGCTATAAAATATGAAACTCATTGATATAGAATCATTTTATCACACTGACTGGATGATAATATTGGGTTGTGATAAGAATCAATTTTTCTCACATAACAGTCATGTCATGATAGAAGTGATGTGAACCTTAATATGTCCACTTTATGGTTGTTCTTGGAATTAACATTAACAAACATAATACTGTACTCTTTATCACTGTACTTTGTTTGAGGCAGTTCACAAAATCCACAAAGCTACTATTTTTCCACTATTTTGTCACAATTGCAGGTGAACATTTAAAAATGACACAATAAAGTAATTTATGCTGTAGTAATGATAAGTCAAACTTCTTAAAGTCGATTTATGGTTAGAACTTTGTAACTTTTCATTGTAAGATAATCTTAATGGGTTTATTGTTTTAAGGATTGGGAAGAAGAAAATTTTAATTCAAACAAAGGTTCTACTGAAATTGTATTAGTACCATTTAAATCTCTTGACTGAAATTGCCATGTAAGCACATCTTTGAGGGTTCTAACTTAAAGCACCTATCCACTACTTAGATTTATATACATTCATATTTTTATGGTTTTCTTTTTCATTTTCTTAGTTTCAAGGGATGAACATAGTTTTGTCTTTTATAATTTTTTCTTGTTACTTCTTTTCTTTCTGCAGGTATTTATATGGTTGGTTTTCTTTTATTCAGGACTTAACTACCCTTATCACTTTTCTTTTTCTGAGTTCATCCTGATGCTTTTCTCTAGTATTTTCTTATAATAATCAGAAGTTTATTAAATGTTTATTTTCTAGTTTGTTCTCATATCTTGCCCCATATAGTTTTCAAGGGTAATAACTTTGTGTTATTCTTTACTAGCCTGTTAGTCTAAGAATAATGCCTGACACGGAATAGGTTTTTAATGTATATTTGGTGAATAAATGAATTAACATGTAAAGGAAGAGAAGAGTCAAAGTGCAGAAAAATGACAAGCATTTTCTGGGGAAAATAGCTAGACTTTCTGTTAACTATTTTTTGAATACCTTAAATGCCTAATATCTTTTTATAACCTGAGCATTTCCATTTTAACATAAAGATTTTGAAGTTAGAAGTGAACAGTAAAAGTACTTCCCTCCAGTAATATTTCAAAAATCACTTTTATTTTTAAAATGCTTATGTCTATCGAGTTGCCCTTAAACAATGGTCAGCACATTAGCATGACATTCAGAGACACAAAGCCTCATGACTTTAAGGCTGGTTAGGTTGCTATTTCTTTCTTCTCTTTCTGATTTCTTAGCACAGAAGTACAGATAAAGCTAAACTGTGTTTCTGATGAGTCTGGCTAGAGCTGTGAGGCTCTGTCAAACCAAAGTAAGGATATAGAATATTTTTGAGTTTAAATGGCTAATTTGAGCTTCAAAGAATAAAAACTGGTAATATGTTAGGTGAACAACAAAAAATAAAAGCTATAAACAGAGTAAAGTTGTCCAAGAAAATTGGTACACATATCTATGACTCATTACTCTTCTCACTAAATCTTATGAAGCATGCGGAGATTGACTTGGTGTAAGGGAACATGTTTTAACAGATATATAGATAGATTTGTGGAAAAGAACTTTAAATTTGATGCCTAGCCCTTAACTATACAGAATGAGAAAATGCTCTAACTTCTTTGAATGTCAGTTTCCACATTCATAATATGCAAATATTATATATACTTCAAAGTTGTATGTGTTTGTATAAAATTAAGCAAAATTAAGAAAAATATTTTACCTGGTATCTAGAAGATTTATTAATTTGTTGAAATGTCTTAGGAATGATACATCAATATTTGGGATAAATTCTCACCTTTAAAAGGCCATAAACTTGCAATATATGTTAGGGTACTGAAAATGCAATTCTTTTAAAGTTCATCAGTTGTCAAACATGTGTTCGAGTACCAATTTGCACAAAGTGTGGTACTAAATGCTCACAATTTAAAATACTGTAATAGAGAACTTAAGCGAATATAGTACTGTCAATATGAAAGTGTTTCCCATTTATAACTCTGTTAAACTTAAGATACAAAATGATGAATTCAAGGAAAAAAATTCATTACAAGACAGGGAGTGAGTTTCCATCATAAGCTATGTGGAGATATAGAGAAAGTAAAACGAAGAACGTCATGCTAAATAGCATCTCTTTTCCAAATCATTGTAACACAGGTACAGTCTAAATGAGTTTTACATACATATTTTTCTCATGCCTCATTTTAACATCTCAGAATTGTAATTTTTCAGTAGTTATAGAATGAATGTTTTATTATCTTTCATTTATCTAATGCTTGCCATTTATACTCTTTCTGAGTATAATGTACCTATTGCACCTGTGATAATTCATAAAACTATCTGGATGAGATCAGAATGGTCATAACTATAGACTAACTGGTGAATGGGCTCAATTCTTTGACAGAAACTGACAGACTGTCACACTTGAGAAATAGTTTCTTAGAAGCATAAACAGTTGACTTCAGGAAAGTATTGTTCTGAAGCAAATGCTCACGAGTATCTCAATTTAAGCAAATTTACTTAGAAAATGAGTGAAGTAGAATATTATGTAAATATTTCAGTTTGACATTCTTGGGAGACAGCTACTTACTAAAAGGTAGCTCTATAAATGACAGAGAAGTTCCTAGGGAGAAATTTAGAAAACTATAAAACATAGAAAGAAATCATTAGAAAGTAAGTTAGTGAAGTCATGGAAACAGTTAACCTTTGTAAGATAATTCTGAAATCTATGCAGGCAAAAGTCATGTACAGCTCAACTGCCTCTCTGGAATTTGAATCTTAACCTCATTATTTAGTTCTCTTCAGCTTCCCACAAATATAGCTTCCTCTCCAAAAGTCTTGGGCTGAAAAAAATCTCAGACAAAGTCCTAGGTCTGACTTCCTATAATTATAACATGTACCATCATTTACATGAAAAAGTTATAGTGCATAAAAATGGAATTACTTGGAGGAGGGCAAGTCTGAACTGTTGCAAAGTTTAAATGTTAGATTTAAAGAAAGGCATTATTATTTTTAAAGGCATTGAATACTTAGAATTACCTGCAAGCAAATCTTTGTCAAGGCGGGAGAAGGCCTGCTGTGTTTTGGTGCATAGATAAGATGGCATTTGAAATAACACATTAATTGTTTATATACAAATGGATGCTATTACATGGTGCTTAGAAACAGTTTGTTCTCTTAAGTAGGTCAAGCAGTCCCCCCTGATACCTTGTTTACAGCAGAGAGATTTAACAACATAAGTTGCTTTCTTTACGAATACTGCAAAGAAAGTCCAACTCAAATATCACAGATTCCAAACTAATGGAGCTCAAATGGATGAGAGGGTGTTTGTTGCTTTTTACTTATGTATTAAAGTTCAAAAAATTTTGTTGTTCTTACTCAGTTGATAACCTGCAAATGTCTACTGGTTAGAAACAATTTTATTGAGTGTTTAAAATGTTTTACTGAAAAAATAAAACTTCAGATGATGTCATTGGACATGAATTCTGGATTCCTCCAAGTCAATATTTAGCTTAATTCTTCCGTATTTTAAAGGGCATGAACACTGAATTGTAAGATGAAAATGGCAGAGGTGTTGTAAATGTACTTAGGTCACCACTATGTTCTCTTTCTGACATCCCTGACTTACCAAAATGCCTGAGCTTACACAAGCAGCCCCAAATGGGTATAACAGACCAGCAAGGTAGCTCCTCTGTAAACTCTTTTTATTTTCACTTCATCTCTTTGAATGGCACTAAAAATTACCCTAGGAAGTTATAGTCACACTTCTTGCAATCTCTTTTCCTGAGGATATTTATCACAGAACAGTTCTGCAATGGATGCTCTTTCTTGGAAACTTTCACTCGAGCTTGCCTTTCCTGATCATTTTCTTTTTTAGTACTTGCCCAACTCCTGATGGAAGGAAACAGTTGAGGTTAGTAGAAGTCAAACTATAATCCTTTCTAATACAACACAAGACAACATAGTGAAGCATTGGGCCAGAACTGGAATTTTCTTCATTTATTAAAAAAAAA